>QANT01003805.1:0-103058 GCA_003254885.1 Purshia tridentata | reverse complement strand
GGTGGAACATGTTAGGATATTTTTTCTGAATTTGTGAAAACATTGAGGACATAGTGGGTAAAAAAAATATTTTAATATAGGAGCCTACAACTTTCACTCACTACAGTTTTGAAAAACAGGTTTCAAGTTGTAGTGAGTTTTTGTAGTGAGTGACCTCAAATTGTGAGTCACTACAGTTTTTTAATTTTTACCAAACGCTAAAACTGTTGTGAGTGACCACTCACTGCAGCTTTTGGGTGTTTCACTAAGATCCCAAACGGAGCCTACAACTTTATTGAACAGAAATAATAGCTAGCACATCACTCACTCAAATTCTAACACCACCTTCCGAGTTCAGTTCTGACTCATGACTCGGACTTAGATGCTTCGCTGTAGCCGGAGCTTAACCTCTGCAAAACCAAAACAATGACTAGCAACGGCAACAGCAACCACAACTACGGGAACCTCATTTCAGAGGACCCGGAATCCATCACCTTCCCCTTAATCTCCGGCAACCGGTCGGCCCGGAACTCGTTGTCGCAGGTGGCCCTCGTCGGCGCCAATGTCTGCCCCGTCGAAAGCCTCGACTACGAGATTTTGGAGAACGAGTTCTTCAAGCAGGACTGGAGGAGCCGCGGGAAGCTCTTCGTGTTCCAGTACATATTCATGAAGTGGCTCTCGTGCTTTCTCATTGGCCTCATCGTCGCCCTCATCGCCTTTGGCAACAACCTCGCCGTCGAAAACCTCGCCGGCATAAAATTCGTCGTCACCTCCAACTTGATGTTGCAGCGCAGGTACCTTCAATTTCAGAATTCAATTCCTTTTGGTTTTTGTATGTTTCATTTTTGTAATTTGATTTTTGGGTTTTTTTCGTGTGTGTGTGTGGGAAACAGGTTTTTGCCGGCTTTTGCTGTCTTCTTCCTTTCCAACTTGGGTCTCACTCTGTTTGCGTCTACGATCACGGCTCTCGTGGCGCCGGAGGCTGTTGGGTCCGGCATACCGGAGGTGAAGGCTTACCTGAACGGTGTCGATGCGCCGGGAATTTATTCTACGCGGACTTTGGTTGTTAAGGTGACGCTGCTGCTTTCGGTGCTTTTTGATTGTGTAAAATGCGTAATTCAATGACTTTTGCCATTTACAATAGGGTTTCCGTAATTTGTGAAATTTAGCACCTTGTATTTGAAAGTTGATGGTACACCTTGAAATTTAGCATAATTTCTTTAGTTGTCTAGAATGTAAATAATTTGACAGAAATTTGGATTCTTAATTTTCTTTTTCCGCAATGAACAGATTGTCGGCAGTGTTACTGCTGTATCTTCATCTCTTCTAATTGGAAAGGCAGGGCCCATGGTGCACACTGGCGCATGTGTTGCGTCATTGTTGAGTCAGGGTGGATCAAAGAAGTACGGTTTGACATGGAAATGGCTACGATATTTCAAGAATGATCGAGACCGTCGGGATCTCGTAACATGTGGGGCAGCTGCGGGAATCGCAGCCTCTTTCCGTTCCCCTGTTGGTGGTGTGCTGTTTGCTTTTGAGGAGATGGCATCTTGGTACATGAACCTCTCTAGTCATACTTGTTTGTATCATTTTGTTAAAAATCTTATAATTAATTGAATCCAACCATTATTTTGTTCTGTAGGTGGAGAAGTGCCCTTCTGTGGAGAGCTTTCTTTACAACAGCTGTGATTGCGATTGTGCTCCGGGCTCTGATTGATGTTTGCTTAAGTGGAAAATGCGGGCTATTTGGTACAGGGGGGCTGATAATGTTTGATGTCTACTCAGCAAATATGTCTTATCACCTTGCGGATGTGCCTCCTGTGCTCGCCCTTGGATTTGTAGGGGGCATATTGGGGAGCTTATATAATTCTCTATTAACAAAAGTTCTCCGACTATACAATCTCATCAATGAGTAAGCATTTGGCTCAGTGATGTCTGCACATTTTGCATTATTAGTGTTTTCAAAATGTTGTAGAACACCGTAATTTACTGACTGCAATCCCCTTTGTTTTACTTTTTCCAGGAAAGGCATATTTTTTAAAATTCTCATGGCTGCCTCAATCTCCATTTTCACATCTTGTCTTCTCTTTGGATTACCATGGCTTGCTACTTGTCGGCCTTGCCCATCTACAGCATTAGAAGCCTGTCCTACAATTGGACGGTCTGGTAACTACAAGAAGTTCCAATGTCCTCCTGGTTACTATAATGACCTTGCTAGCCTCATATTTAACACAAACGATGATGCTATTAGAAACCTTTTCAGCAAAAACACAGATTCCGAGTTTCATTATTCCTCAATGCTGATATTTTTTGTCACCTGCTTTTTCTTAAGTATCCTTAGCTATGGGATTGTTGCTCCTGCTGGTCTTTTTGTACCTGTTATTGTGACTGGGGCATCTTATGGACGTTTTGTAGGAATGTTAGTTGGTTCACACACAAATCTCAATCATGGCCTCTATGCTGTGTTGGGTGCGGCTTCTTTACTTGGTGGAACCATGAGGATGACTGTCTCTCTATGTGTAATTATTCTGGAATTGACCAATAATCTACTATTGCTACCATTGGTAATGGTGGTACTTCTTGTTTCCAAGACGGTAGCTGATGCTTTCAATAGCAATATATATGATCTTATTATGAAAGCAAAGGGTTTTCCGTATCTAGAGGCTCATGTTGAACCATATATGAGGCACCTGACCGTAGGTGATGTAGTAACAGGGCCACTTCAACTCTTTCATGGAATTGAGAAGGTTGGTAATATAGTACATGTTCTAAGAACTACAAGGCATAATGGGTTCCCCGTAATAGATGAGCCTCCACTTTCTGAATCCCCTGTTTTGTTTGGTATAATCCTCCGTGCCCATCTTATTGAATTGTTGAAGAAGAAATCTTTCGTGTCTACCCCAGTGCCAACTACCACCGATGCATTTAAACAGTTTTCATCAGAGGATTTTGCAAAGAGGGGTTCAGGCAATGGTGACAAGATAGAAGACATAGTATTGACTGAGGAGGAGATGGAAATGTTCATAGACTTGCATCCATTTACTAATGCTTCACCTTATACTGTTGTGGAGACAATGTCGCTGGCAAAGGCCCTCATACTTTTCCGAGAAGTTGGTTTAAGGCACCTTCTAGTGATACCAAAGATGTCCAGCGTAAGTGATTTTTCCCGTCTTAATTTTGTAGTCCACATTATGGCTGTGCTACATATGAATCACCGCTTCTTGTGCTTATCATATATCAATCCATCTAGTTTGAATAATTTCTAATGCCAAATATTCACTGGTTCTGCTATAAGATTCACTGGTCATGCTATTTTTCTTTTTTCTTCAATTTCTGAGCAATGGGCCTACCTAGTAGATCCAGGTTTGACCGATTAGAGTGAACAATTTGCCAGTAATGCCTTCTGTATCTTATGTGTATGCTGCTATGCCACTATAGTGCTCAATATCTAAATTCCACATATACATATTTACTGTCTGTTACTAGTTAATCTTTCTCCCAGCTTTTCTTATTTCTTGTAATAACTTTACTGCTCATTTGCAGAGATCTCCTGTAGTGGGTATATTGACAAGGCACGACTTCATGCCAGAACATATACTGAGCTTGCACCCTATGCTGGTAAGGAGCAGGTGGAAAAGATTGAGATTCCGGCTGCCCCCTCCGAGTAAAATCTTTTAGGGCATCTCAGTCTAGCATAGTGGTTGCCTTTGAAGAAAAAGGTTTGTAATTAGTCTTATTTGAGCTCTGCTCTGGGTTACCGAATCACAGACAACTCCGGCAATTCTTCATGGATATTCTAGAGCGCAAGAATTAAAGGGCAGTAGTGTATAATATCTGAATTTATGTAATACACAACACAACTTGACGAGGCACTCTATTGTCTCTTGATGAACCATGAAATGTGGCAGTTTTGCTCTTTGCTGAAGCATTTGTACATTGCGGAACAATAAATTATTCAGTTCAGTATTTAACTGGAAAAGTTCTCTTTAAAGTGCTGAACAGTAGTGATAAGGGCATGTTGATCAGTTGGCTTTGGTAAATTATATATGTAAACTGCAAAGGCCTTTCATTATGGAGTGGCAAACAGAGTCGATCATTCCATATAATCAAATGCAAGAGTTCTCCACATATAAGTATGGATGTATTTGTCGTTTCTTTTTTATTCTCCTCAATATGCAAAAACTAGTTTTTAGAAGGAAAAGGAAAATTATAATCCAAATGTATGTTCAATAGTGAAAATTGATGATGAGAAAAAGGCCAAAATCAAAAGCAAACTGTCTGAAACCAAATTTTTTTTACAGGGTAAGTTGGATAACACTCATTAAATCAGAGTGAGGGGGAGAGATGCCTCTCAAATTAGACTATCCTCTCTTAACACTTCTAAGATAGTCTGCCCTTATTGTCCACAACTGCTCTCCCACTGTTTTCATGTCCGGCCGATCAGCTCGAATGGGGGCTGCACAGTGGATAGCCAAATCAAAAATTTTCATGAGCACCTCTGCATCTACAGCTTCCTCCATAGCAGGATCAACCAATTCCACCACACTTCCTTCATTATACTTCTTGAAGGCCTGCACAATTTCAAATCCAGAACTAAATAATTATAGGATAAATTTAATTGGGTCAGAACGAGGAAGGTAACCCATGAAAGATGATTACTCCTGCAAACATGTCATGTATGTTTTTCCACGCTCTTAACTTTTAAAGATGTGCTAGAAAATCAATTACTTATCAGTGGAATAGAAGTTCTTTACCCATCTAAGTGTCACCCGTTCTTCAACAGGTCTCTTCAACTCCACTGGACGACGACCAGTCACAATCTCTATAAGTAATATCCCAAATGAGTAAACATCACTTTTTGGGGTGAGTTGATAGGTTTTCATATACTCAGGGTCTAGGTAACCAACAGTTCCTTTCACTTTGGTTGAAATGTGTGTTCGATCTGAATCCATTGGACCAAGCCTAGCAAACCCAAAATCGGCCACTTTGGCTCTCATGCTTTCTGTCAAAAGAATGTTGGATGACTTCACGTCTCGATGGATGATTTGTTTTTCTGTTGTCAGATGAATAACAGATTAGGTATCAATCATGTTGTGAAATGAAAACCAATAAAATATATGTTGTCAGAATCACACACCATAATGTGCAAGTTACGTCTCCAAAATGATACATAGGTCTATGGGCATAAGCTATTTTTGTATAGGATGTTATTGGGCACCAAAAAACCAAATATGACTAGACTAATAGCTAGTTGGTAAGAATTGTTACAGTCTAAAACAAAGATGGGGAATTATAAGTCCATACAGTTAAGATTCCAAAGTCAATTCTTCATCCCAAAAGGAAAAAAAAAAAAGGTGGGTCTTTAAAATTCCATCAATCCAACATGCAAGTATAATAATTGGAGAGTTCTGTTACCTGCATATAGATGAAGATAGGTTAGGGCATGAGCAACATCAATGGCAATTTCAAGTCTCTGATTGAACTCTAGAATTTTCCCATGCTCACCTGTCATTGCAACAGCATAATCATCCATTATAGCATCATTTTCTAGATTAGAATTAGCTCTTTTTATGATTTAAGTAAGCTTACCATCCAAATGTTCTCTAAGAGAACCGTTTGGCACATACTCTGTGATGATAAGACGTTCATTTCCTTCATCTACATAACCTAGTAGCTTTACAAGATTTCGATGATCAATTTTGGCCAGAAGTTCAACTTCACTACTGAATTCAGTTTGCAGATTCTCGAAGTGCTCCTATGACAGTTAAAATGTTAAAACAAAATAGCAATCATTCGAGGGAGTAACTGACACGAGAATAAAAAATTTCCCTAAGCAACTAAATTGTTTGATGGCAACATTGCCAACCTCATTTAAATGACATGCAAAATTAGTAAGTTCATAACAAATTATGCAATAGAGAGAATCCTACTATGTAACCCCACTTTAGTGTTTATTTACATACAACTATAACAGGTTTCTTTCCTAAACCAAACACAATTAATCCATTGGCCATTAAAGCAACCGCAGGATCCAATTACTTATTAGTTGTGATTTTATTTTTATTTTTTTATATTGCCCTTGATTCCTTAAAAGTGAAACCATAAAACTTTGTCATTTCAAAATATTACTGAACAAAACTTACATACAAAATAAATGGAAAATAAAACAAACTCAAAGACCATCTAGTTGTGCTACCAACTACCACAGGACCATCAATTATAACGAACTGTGAGTGCCTGAGTGGTGTTACCAGTGTTTTACTACCTAGCATGTCACCAAGATGGTATTTCCATTCATAAACAAAGTGGAAAGCGTCAATTTTTCACTGAATAACCATATCAAAGTTTGAAGACTATGAACAATCCATACCTTCTTTGCTCGTTTTATAGAAACCACTTGGCCATCAGCTAGCCGGGCTTTGTAGACAGTTCCAAAACCTCCTTCACCAATTTGCTGTGATTTAGAGAAGTTGCGCGTTGCTCTAGCAATCTGACTCAGATTGAGGTGTACTGATCCAAGTCTAGTGAGTTTTGGAGACATTGAGAATCTAGGACTAGGTGGCACACGATGTGGACTGGCCGGGATCTTTTCAGGAGCAGAATTCATTTCCAAAGAAGAAGCTGAATCCACTGCAATTTTAGCATTAACAGCAGAATATGAAACAAGAGAAAAAGGGGGAAAAAAAAAAAGACATTGTAAGGAGCAGCTAATATTGGGACAGACTAACCAGTGGTAATGAAAATGCAATTGTTTGCAGAATTGTAAATAAAAGAATATGGACAAGTTTGAAAGAACTGTTAATTTAAATTTGATTAAATGCATTCAAGTATTAAACTGGAATATCATTGGTGAGTCCCATCTATAGCAACCGATAACCTATAGTTATGGATTTCGTTATTACATAGATGGAAAGATATAAGAGACTCACTTGAAATTGGGTCCTTAGCAAGAACTTTGTGAGCATTTTCTTTCCTTTTTTTGTAAAAGCAGGGACAAAGGAAAACACAACACATAAAAGACAGTCCACTTGCTGCTATTCCAACTTTTGTGGTCATTGACAGAGATGCAAATTTGTTCTTTTCTTTTCTATTGTAGACAGTGGATTCATCCCTTGACTCCTTTTGCAAAAGCTTCCTTCCTGTCTTCAATGGAAACCCAACTGCAAAAACAGTAACACTTAATAAAGGTCCTATTTCCTAAAACATTTATCTAAGTTCCAAGTATGGAGTATAATAGCATCAAAATCAAGAAACCCAAGCAACATATCATTTTAATGCATACCTAGTGAAAGGTCTG
The DNA here is from genome assembly GCA_003254885.1 of Purshia tridentata. Taxonomy (NCBI): domain Eukaryota; kingdom Viridiplantae; phylum Streptophyta; class Magnoliopsida; order Rosales; family Rosaceae; genus Purshia; species Purshia tridentata. The sequence continues at coordinate 95,782 of QANT01003805.1, read as the reverse complement.
ATACACAATGATTACTTTCGAGGTAGCCCTTCAAAATGCAACCATTTGCATAGTATGTTTGAAGAGCCTCACAGAATAAAGCTTTCTCTACTGAATTTCCATTTATGTAAAACAATTCATGACCATCAGAATTTGAATAGGCTATGTGATCACTACAAATATTTGACTGTATGGCAAACAAAGTGGCATAGACTGGTGGCAATTGCACCAACAGCAACAGACTCAACACAGTGATAGCCATTCTTAACGGGATAATGTGCTCAATTACCATCTTGTGAATTAACAGATATTGACCCTTCTCTATATTCTTCTATTCTTCAAGTCACCACCAAGAGAAGCCAAAGAATGAGAATATGCAAAAAAACATATACTATAAGTAGTCCAACCAATAAAGAGATTTCAAAGCCCACTAATTTTAAGTTCAACCATTCCGAGTGCTCTGAACATGCAAGATCGGTACTTTCAAATACCGGCAAAGTCTGCAAAACCCAGTTCACCAGATTGACAAAGCAGAGAACCTCAAACAAGAAAGGAGCTGATCAAAGTTACTGGCAGTTTTCTTTTTGGCCAGTAATGTTACTGATACTGATACAAATTCATCAAAACAGGGCAAGTCCGATATGTAACAGCCACTAACAGCCACTGAACTGAGCAATTTGGAGTCTCAGGACTAGTTGAAACTTTCAATAGACAAAGGGTTGATAATTGAGTAGCATGTCTTCAGATGGCTCCATACAGGTAAGTTCACATATCTACAAAGTTCTCCATGCTAGAGTGTTCAATTTCTTAAAGTGTCCACAGAGCTCAATCAAAGCCTTCAATACCTAGTTCACAAATTGGAAACGGAATTAAAACCCAGCTTGAACAGTAGCCCCAAACCAATCACAAGACCTCAAAGCATCAAATTGTCTAAACTTGTAACGACTTGCTTGATACCCAATTCAAAAAACCACAAAACCATATGAAAAGCCAGCCAAACTCAAAACCCCAACATTTAGAAGCTCTATACAAAGAACAAGACAGCTTCAAAGGCAACCCAAATAGTACTGAATTGTTATAAGTAGCTTAGCATTAAAAAAATGAAAAAGCAAAAGAAAAGCACTGAATTTACAGGGAAGGAGCCAAACCTTAATATAGAGGGCGGCTGAGTCGTGAAATATTAAAGACGAAGCTGATGCTTTATTGTTGCAAAGCAAAAAAAGAAACAAAGACCGGCCTTACTGTGACGAGAATATGGTGGACTCTGATGTAACTCATGGCCGTCTCTATGTATTAATAAATGATAACCTCAATTTTGGACAACGTTGATCGTTGATTGTTGATTGTTGATTGTTGACCGTCGGGAACTATACATCTTGCCGGGACACCAACCCAGGGGCCTTTTAGTGATTGTGTCAGTTTTTGTACAACATAACATAAGTAATCGTATACTCTCAACGAAAATGCTCGGCAACTCTCTCTGCCTATCAAACCTCATACATACTCCAATCATCAGAATAAATTAACATTTTAAATAGATAATTAATTTTTTTTTATGATGTATACTTGAATTATGATCAATAGTCATGCTTTAATGTTGAGTGTCGTTAATTAAATTTACTTTTTGTAGTTTCTTAAGTCTTTCATTTGCAATCCATTGGAAGATAATGACTTTTTTTTTCTTTGAATTGAGAGTTTATTGTTTATATTCTATAGTCATTCCTCAGCTCAAAATTATTATTAAAAAATTACACTCGCATTCAGCAAAAATCTTAAAAAATAATTAAAAGTTAGAATATGAAAAAGTAAATTAATATTTGATGTGATTACCTACCTTTCTTTTGTAAATCTGACTATTAAATAAAGTCATATTGCATACATATTAAAAAAGTCATGTAATTAACATCATTATTGTTAATTACATAATACTTACATAAAATCATTGTAATGATAAATAATAAAAAAAGGCACAATAATAGAGTTAAGAAAGTAGAGAGTGTATAACAGGCCGGGCCGGCCGGTTGGCTCATTCGTGCTTCGTGCTCGTACTAAGAGTACACAGGGAATGCATTCACAACAACACAGTAACAGACAATTGCAGGAACACAGTGGGAGAAGATTGCTGGCAATTGCACCAACAGCAACAGACTCAACACAGTGATAGCCATTGTTAACGGGATAATGTGCTGAATTACCATCTTGGGAACTAACAGATATTGACCCTTCTCTATATTCTTCTATCCTTCAAGTCACCACCAAGAAAAGCCGAAGAATGAGAATATGCAAAAAAACATATACCGTAAGTAGTCCAACCGACAACTAACGAACTACAAGTACAATTACAGCCCATAAACCAAGCCCATAAACCAAGCCCATAAACCAAGCATACCAGATTGACCCAATTACAAAACTACCTGCCTCGTCAGCAATCTATACTTAATCAATTTCAATGAGTTTTGCTCCAGACCACATGGGTCATGGTCAAGGGCCTCAAGGCTGAAGCCTGAATTATTCTGGGTTCAGCTTGAAATTGTCTACTAATTCAAAATGGAGAAGTGGATTTGAGAATGGCCAACGAAAACAACTACCGGCCCACTCAACCATCTGTTTTTATGGTCCGAAACGAGGCTTTAAACTAGAGGGATAGCTTCCTTGCTAGAAGGTCGATCAAGTATGTAAACTACAATCAATATATTTAACTCAACCAGATCAATTTGTTATTTTGGTCAGTCAAATAAAAAAATTTCTTATATATTATTACAAAATATAAGGAATTCTTATGAACCTCTCATTCACTCTCTGGCTTTCCTTATCCAATTGCATGGGGCATTCCAGCGTATGGAGCTAGGGAGAAGCCAATTCATCATCTCAAAACATTAGTGAACTAGGACTTCCATACTAATTACTAAGGTACAAACACGATGTCTTTCATCTTGGATTTTTGTGGGTCGATCTACATCAAATCATTCTATGGCACATGAGATGAGATATGGATAATTGCAAACCCATCTAACTTTATAAAAAAATAAAAAATTACATATCTGAATATGAGATAAAGTTCAAGCAACATTAATATAAAAGTAAATTTATGAAATATCAATATTTACCCTCCCATATATTCCATTATATTTTTTCTCAAATATTATGAGTGTACATAACAATTAATTTACAAGAAGTAACATGCATCCATAATCCACAATCAAATAAAATTATCCAAGTAATGATGTTAGGTAAGGCCTATTTGTTGGCATTGTGTATTTGTGTGTGGGCATGGATTAGACGTGTACCAATTTTACAATACCAACAAAATCTATGTGGACTTCTTTAATGTCTTTTATGAGATCCTAGTAACATGTATTGTCTTGATTAGAGACGAAGTCAATAAAGAAAAGACCTCTAATATATATATGTAAGTGAATGAATGCCTTGTTGCCATTCAACATGTCTTTGTTGATACCAAGACCAGACGATAAGAAAAATATCATGAGATATAAGAATTGGGTTTAAGAATACAATACACCACTAAATGAGCACTAAGTTTGCTTACCTATGAATTTTTGGCCTTTGCCTCTTTGTATATGTGAATAGTTTGCAACATGAACCTTTCTAGACATTACATATGCTTTCCTCTGCTTTTTTTTTTGTGGGGTAAAGATTGAGTATTCTAAGTGCAATGTTGTTAATCACTATTAATTATGGTGTATCATTACCATATGGGTTATCCATGCTCATCATATCCATGATGGACCTTTATAATTTCGAATTACATGACATTTATGTTTAATTAAAAAAGATTAAATTCAAATATATAGTGAGCCAGTGTATAACCAAATAAGAGAAAGCACATCCAAATTAAAAAAGTGTACGTCTTGTTTTTCTTATTTTAGATCAATAATAATAAATTGTTAGTTTCCGATTTCAACTTTCAAGTTTTTTTTTTTTTTGGGTTATCGATCAAAGTTTCAACTTTGAATTTACAGATATCAAAAGAAAAAGAGAAAAAGGGACCAGGTGTATTGTCAAATATATAAAGTGTGTGGTTAAAACATAAACCTATCTTCCAAGGATATTACTAGAATGATTCCTTATTACAATAAATTAATTAATTAAAGTTTTTTCTCTTTTCTACTCAATGATTAAGTTGACATGTAACCAACACCCGCGGGGTACTAGGAAAAGGCTTATACTCTCCACACTCTCCGCGCACTTGTCCACAGAAATATAAATATTTTATTGGCTTATCAATCTCTTATTTATTTATATGAATATATTTAGTTTTGAGTCTTTTGACTATTAAACTATCTTATTTCTTGTTAGATATTTTTGTGGGTCATTGATAAAAGTTGGGATGAAAATTCTGCAAAAAAGCAATTGGCTTTATTTTTTTCGAAAAAACAACAAAAATTCATTAAAAATAATAATAGCTAGAAAAGATTTCAAGTTTGGATTTTGTACAAATAGTGGCGGAACTAACTTCTCAATTTTAACCTTAATAGCTAGAAAAGATTTCAAGTTTGGATTTTGTCCAAATAGTGGCGGAACTAACTTCTCAATTTTAACCACTTTAAATCAGAATGTAAATCCGTCCATGCTCGAAATTAGAAAAACTATAAATGAGTCTCACAACGTTAGCAAATAATTTTTCTGTTATTTTTGGTGCTAATATTTTTTCTGTTATTTACTGTTAGGGAAGCCTAATAAAGAGCAAATACATTACACGAGCAGGACGTGGAGTCGTGGAGTAGTCAAGCGTATGACTATTGACAGAGGAAGAAGCATTTAGAAGCCAAATCCCAAATGTCTTGGTTTTAACCGTTTTAAGACACAACACCACCACCACCCCACAATCACATTCACATGCATAAAAGACCTCTTCTGTCCCTCTCTCCATTGTCACACACTCGCAGAGTTTAGAGCTAGCTCTCTTTCTCACTGTCCAAATTCTTATCGAATCAGCAAACCAAGAACAGGGTCGAACTCAGATTTGCCATCTATTAAGTGGGTTTGATTTGTTTCTACTAAATTAACAGCAGGAGGAGGCCTGAGACTGAGAGTGACAGAAAGACAGAGACAGAGGGAACTGATCGAATTGATCAATGGCCGGGAACGATTGGATAAACAGCTACCTGGAGGCGATTCTGGACGTGGGTCCGGGTCTCGTCGACGATGCCAAGTCGTCGTTGTTGCTTAGAGAGAGAGGCCACTTCAGTCCCACCCGCTACTTTGTGGAGGAGGTCATCACCGGCTTCGATGAGACCGATCTCCATCGCTCATGGGTTCGCGTAAGTCGTTTCTCTTCTACTCTCTCTCTCTGTCTCTGTGTCTCTGTCTATTTCTATCTGTAACTCTATTTGTCGATGATGATTTGATTCAAAGTTTGAATCCTGGGGTGTGTGGGGGGTTTGGGAATGATTAGGCCGCGGCGACGAGGAGTCCCCAGGAAAGGAATACCAGATTGGAGAATTTGTGCTGGCGGATTTGGAACTTGGCTCGCCAGAAGAAGCAGGTTTCTTTTGCTTTCTCTCTGTCCCTCTCTATCTTTTGTAGTTGTTAAATTTTAGATATAGTTGTTCGTGTGATTTTATCTCTCTTTGATTCATGTGCTTTTCGTTGGTGGCTAGCTGTTTTTTATTGCTGGTACTACTTAATAGTAACTCGGAATGCTTGATGGGTTTTTAGTGCATTTGTATATAGTAATTTGTCTATGTCTTTAATCGAATGTTTGATGTAATTTGTGTATAGGGTCTTTTCCGTTTTGGATTTTAAAAAATGCTGGCACAGACACTGATAAACAAGGACATCATAATTTCAGTTTTTTTTTAAAAAAAGGGAAAATACTCTCTATTCTTGTGCAGCTTGAGGAAAAGGAAGCCCAGAGGATGACTAAACGTCGTCTTGAACGAGAAAGAGGCCGCCGAGAAGCTACTGCTGATATGTCTGAAGACTTATCTGAGGGAGAAAAGGGAGATATAGTGAGCGACATATCAACTCATGGTGATAGTCACAGAAGCAGACTGCCTAGAATTAACTCCGTTGATGCAATGGAGACATGGATTAGTCAGCAGAAGGGGAAAAAGCTATATATTGTATTGATAAGGCATGAACTGAACTTTAGTGTTCTAATTTTCAGATGTACTCATGAAGACGAATGTAAAATGATTGGTTGGTGTTGCGCTGTGCATCTCAAATTATAATCTTATTTAATGTAATCCTTTCAGCATGAAAATGATAGTGTGACTAGCTGATGGAGTGAACTTAAAAATAAAACTGAACTTTGCCTGATGGTGACTAACATGCATCTATCTCTCAATTTTGAGATGTACTAAATATGATCTCTTGGTCTGCATGATTGTTTTTTTAAAAGTTTTTAACAACAAGTATCCATGCAGCCTTCATGGTCTTATACGAGGTGAAAATATGGAGCTCGGTCGTGACTCTGATACTGGTGGCCAGGTAATATCTGGTTGTTAATGTGGATTCTCTCCCTGTATCTAGTTGCATTATATCTTTGTTTGATATTATAATACCTTCTAATAGTTGTTACCTGCTTAATGTTGGGTTTATGTTCCTTTTAGGTTAAGTATGTAGTGGAACTTGCAAGGGCTTTGGGCACCATGCCAGGAGTGTATCGGGTTGATCTGCTAACTAGACAAGTGTCATCACCGGATGTAGATTGGAGTTATGGTGAGCCCACAGAGATGCTGACTTCAACAAATGCAGATGGTTTTGTGGAAGAAGAGATGGGGGAGAGCAGTGGCTCTTATATCATCCGTATACCATTTGGTCCCAAAGATAAATACATTCCCAAAGAAGATCTCTGGCCACACATCCCTGAATTCGTTGATGGTGCATTGAATCACATAATACAAATGTCCAAAGTTTTGGGTGAACAAATTGGTGGTGGGAAGCCAGTCTGGCCTGTTGCCATCCATGGGCATTATGCAGATGCTGGTGACTCTGCTGCCCTTATATCTGGTGCTTTAAATGTACCGATGCTTTTTACTGGCCATTCACTTGGCCGAGATAAGTTGGAGCAACTTCTAAAACAAGGCCGTCTTTCAAGGGATGAAATAAACACAACATACAAAATAATGCGTCGGATAGAGGCTGAGGAGTTATCCCTTGATGCCTCTGAAATAGTTATTACCAGCACTAGACAGGAGATAGATGAGCAATGGCGCTTGTATGATGGTTTTGATCCTATACTGGAGCGTAAACTACGAGCTAGGATCAGGCGTAATGTGAGCTGTTATGGCAGGTTCATGCCCCGCATGGTGGTAAGTGCTGAGGTCTTTTTACATATCCTTGGGAGGCTTAAAAAGCTGGTCCAAATTGAGTTGGGCATGCTGTTGAGCATAATTTTTTGCTACCCTGATCAGCACTGCTTTAAAGGTCTAGGTGTTCATGGCTTGCTCTTTTTGAAATGCTATGCTGGGTTTCCTTGGTAAGACGCATGCTAGTTTTCTATGTCTATATCTTAAATTTTGTAGTTCTCTGCAGGTAATTCCTCCTGGAATGGAGTTCCATCATATTGTCCCGCAAGATGGTGATATGGATGGTGAAACAGAAGCAAATGAAGACCATCCAACTTCTCCAGACCCACCTATTTGGTCTGAGGTTCTAGTTATTCTCGATGCATTTACTTTGATGTCTCCCTGAATGATAGCTGATAAGTCATTTTGGACATGTTCTTCCTAGTAATTTTTAATTCAGGGTCAGAGATTTTGTTTTCATGAATTATGGACTCTTGCCAATTTGAATTTTTTATAATGCAGATAATGCGCTTCTTTACCAATCCTCGCAAGCCTATGATTCTGGCCCTTGCAAGACCAGATCCCAAAAAGAACATCACAACTTTGGTCAAAGCATTTGGAGAATGCCGTCCACTTAGAGAGCTTGCTAATCTTGTATGTTAGAATCCTTGATGGCACCTTCTTGGTGAAGACATTTTAGTGATTCATCTGACTAGCTGAATTGGATTCGTTGCTGAGCCCTCTTAACCTTTTTCTTTTAAATCTTTACTCTGCAGACACTAATTATGGGAAACAGAGATGGAATTGATGAAATGTCAAGCACAAGTGCTTCAGTTCTTCTATCAGTACTCAAGCTTATTGACAAACATGATTTGTACGGGCAAGTCGCATACCCCAAACACCACAAACAGTTTGATGTTCCTGAGATATATCGTCTAGCAGCAAAGACAAAGGTACCCATTGCAGTTTATTAAGTGAAAGATAATTTGATCATGTGAGCTAAATAGGAAAAAGTGAACACTGTTAGAAATCCTCCACAAACATTATTTGTCCAGTCTGCATACAGGTAACTGAGACATGCAATGCCATCTTTTTGGCAACTGCTCTTGGTATATAATTATGTGTGCTATGTCTTTGGTTTCTGGTTAAATATTTCATTTAAATCCTTTTTTTGCAGGGTGTTTTTATTAATCCAGCTTTCATTGAACCATTTGGACTCACATTAATTGAGGTGTTTTTCTCAACATTTATCGGGAGTTTACTTTCACATGTTATCTATCTATTTTATTAATTTTTTCAGAAACCAGTATAACTTCTGCACTTTTGTTGAACAGGCAGCTGCTCATGGTTTGCCTATTGTTGCCACAAAAAATGGAGGTCCTGTTGACATACATCATGTATGCCTACTCATCGATCATAAAGAATTGATAGAAGGCTTTATATGTATTGTACATGAACTGTACTAAAAAATTTCCAAAACTGATAGGAGCTCTTTCTGCAGGTACTAGACAATGGTCTTCTTGTTGATCCTCATGATCAGCAGTCTATTGCTGATGCTCTTCTGAAGCTTGTTTCAGATAAGCAGCTCTGGGCAAGATGTCGGCAGAATGGGTTGAAGAACATTCACCTATTTTCCTGGCCTGAGCATTGCAAGACTTACCTATCTCGTATAGCCAGTTGTAAACCAAGGCATCCACAGTGGCAAAGAAGTGAGGATGGAGCAGAAACTTCAGAGTCAGACTCCCCAAGTGATTCCTTGAGAGATATACAGGATTTATCTTTGAACTTGAAGTTTTCAATGGATGGAGAAAAGAGTGGAACTAGTGTGAATGATAATTCTTTAGAATCTGAAGGAAGTGGTGATAGAAGGAGTAAAATAGAAAATGCTGTTTTAGCATGGTCAAAGGGTTTTTCAAGGGACACACGAAAGGCTGGGTTCTCAGAGAAAGCAGACCATAACAGTGCTGGTAAGTTCCCAGTGTTGAGGAGGAGAAAACATCTTATTGTCATTGCTGTGGATTGTGACACCATTTCAGATCTTATTGAAACCACTAGAAAGATTTTTGAGGCTACAGGAAAGGAAATGAACGAAGGCACTGTAGGGTTCATACTGTCAACATCCCTGACTATAACCGAGATAAACTCATTTGTGGTCTCAGGGGGTTTCAGCCCTAATGATTTTGATGCGTTTATTTGCAACAGTGGCAGTGATCTCTACTATCCATCTATTAGTTCAGAGGATCGTCCATTTGTGGTTGACTTTTATTATCACTCACACATTGAATATCGTTGGGGTGGAGAAGGATTGAGAAAGACATTAGTACGCTGGGCAAATTCAATTGCTGATAAGAAGAGTGGGAGTGAGGAACAGATTGTTACTGCATCTGAACAACTTTCAACTGACTATTGTTATGCTTTTAAAGTGCAAAAGCCAGGACTGGTAAATGTCCTCATTTTTTATTGTGGATGAGTTTTGCATGAAATGAGTAACATTGTGCTGGCATGCTTATTAAATCGAGTGTGAATTTATTTATGAACATAAATCTTCTGCAGTTTCTTAAAGGTTTTTCACTGGTTACAGTGCAGTATATTCATCATAGGAATTTCTTTTATATAATCTTTGTAGGTTCCCCCTGTAAAGGAGCTTCGAAAGTTGCTGAGGATTCAGGCTTTACGGTGCCATGTAATTTACTGTCAAAATGGGACCAGACTGAATGTAATTCCAGTATTGGCATCTCGTTCCCAAGCCCTCAGGTACTATATTTATGTATAATCTCTGTCAAGGGCTTAACTATTCTTATCTGAACCATTGGCATACATGTTATGGTTGTAAGCCTATGAAGACGATGAGAAACTGACTATTAAAGATGAAAATCAGTAGAATGACTGGCTGTCTCGTCATCTGTTGGGCACATTCATGATGTAGGGTTGATTCTGAAGGGTTGAATTCAAGATTCCATCCTAACAAAGTGTTAAAGAGTGGAATAATTGATCTGTGAAATTTTATGTTGTAGTTTAGGTTTATTCTTATCTTCAAGTACGCAATCATATAACTTTATTGTCATTTATGGTAAAAGTTTTGAAACTTTCAGATACATTTATCAAAATTTCTTGTGAACTTTGATGACTAAAACAAGCTTTCCTTCAGGTATTTGTATCTTAGATGGGGTGTAGATTTATCAAAAATGGTGGTTCTTGCTGGAGAATGTGGGGATACAGATTATGAAGGATTGCTTGGTGGGCTGCACAAGAGTCTAATACTGAAGGGAGTTGCCAGCAATGCAATCAGTCAACTCCATACGAACCGAAACTACCCTCTATCCGATGTCCTGGCATTGGACAGCCCCAACATTGTTCAGACAACTGAAGGTTGTGGCAGTGATGATATCCGGGGTTCGTTGGAGAAATTAGGAGTTCTCAAGAACTAGAAATTTGCACATTCCTAAGCCTCATAAGCGTTTTATTTTATCTCAAACCTTGCCCTCTAAAGTTTGTTTGCAGATTCGTCATAAAGCTCAATACTTGTATTCCATAATGTTTATTTCTTCACAAAGTAAAATCATTTCCTTGCTTTCAGTGGCTATTAGCTAAGAAATAAAGAGCCAACTGCACTCCTAGTTATGTAGTTGTTGAATCTTTTGTGTGTAATGCAAACATCTCTTGGGACTGCCGGAAGATGATCTCTCTTTCAGTGCTTTGTATACTGGAACTTTACTCCCCATAGTTGTCCATACAGTGAAGAAGGTTGTCAATTGTTGATGTGTGTGACGGTTGATCACCATTCTGCTTAGCATTTAGCATTGCTCTTTTCATCTGGCCTCATGAGTACAAGTCTTAAAAATAAAGATCGTGACAGTAAGGCAATCTTGAAAGGGTCAAACTCAGATTCTGAAAGATGAAAGGTTTGATCGCTATTCTGTTCCTAATGAATAATCAGCAGAGGAGCATGGGTGGTCCTTTATCACTGCTGGTGCAACATCCCATTAAACCTACATACATACGTCTTCATAAAGTCATGAGGCTACGTGTCTCGTGGGGTAAATGGGTTTAATGGGGTCACTACTTTTAAGGAACGTAACATCTAACGTGAAGACTTTTCCCAAATCGAGAACAAAGACAAACACCAACTATCCTCTTTTTCTCTTGGCCAAAACAAAACATCAACTATAGTCTAAATATAAATATAAAGTATAAACCCATTATTTGTTACTTTAAAGAGAATTGACATTTGACCAATCTTGAATATAACTCAATTTTCTACCCTCTCTTTGAATGAACATATTGAGTTATATTAATTTAGTAAAAGACAGCCGTTAAGCATTTGGCAAGAAATATTGCGTTGAAGTGTCCCGAGAGCAATCAAAAGTATATATCCATAAATCAATAAGAAAGTAAATGGCAGTCTGATAGTTGGCCACCTGTCGGCTTTTAAAACAATGGAATATTGCTACATTAGGGTTGCTAATGCCACCTGGAGTTAAAATTACCTGAGATTCTTAAACCGATGTCAATTGGATTGTACAAGTACAACTGCTTTTTATTATTTTTTATTTTTTAAATGGAGAAACAAACAGAATACCCAAAATAGTATATTCTGAACGTGATCTTTTGAGGCAACTTTGCTTACCCAATATTATCTTCATCATGGTGGTTTTATTTCTCCATCATGGTAACGAATGACACATGCTTCACGAGATGAGCCCATCTCCCTCATTCCACAAATAAATTTAAATGTAATATCTCATACTTAAATAAGTTTATATATATTGTAATGTATTTATTTGTTATATAGTCAATTTATTTTGTTAATTATTAGTTTAAACTTATATTGGCCAAAAAAAAATCTTTAAACTATACATTTAAATATAATCAACTCAATTAATAGTCTACCTTGACAACGTGGAAAAAAAAAAACTATTTTGATGTATCTACTATCTATATAGAGTAATGAAAAGTGGGTCTTGATGAGTTAGTTGATCCGTTTGGTGGGTGAGATATAATGAAAATATGGTTAACCAATTAATTCACCTTCTTTATAATTTTCTCATATATAGGGCAGGAAAAAGACGTCATTAATTAATTAATGATTTTAGGCACAGAGATGAACCAACCAACCAAACCAGTGTATGTATATGCTGAGCTAGATAAAGCATCGTGCATGTAATGTAAATGTAGTAATGTAAGGCAATGCGAGTAGGTCTTTTAAATGTTGTGGTTGGTCGGTGCAGTTGGGCACTTAATACCTCATATTTACTTCTTCTTCTTCATCTTCTTCACCATAATTATAAAAACCATCTCTCCTTCAAGGCCCTCCTCCTCCACACCTCTCTCTGTGCAGTGCATTAATTGTACGGACACACACACCAATGACTCTCAGGGAAGAAGGAGGAGCTGCTGCAGCAATTTCCAAGAGATCATCATCTTCTTCATCATCCTCATCATCACCAAACCCAAAACAAATTAAGGATCAAACCCATTACCACACAGACAACAACTACAACAAGAAGAAAAAGATGAAGAAGAAGGATATTTCTGTTCAGAGAAAATCGACCAAACCCAAACGGTACGGTTTGATGTCGTATTGGGAGTTGCCGGAGTACATGAAAGACAATGAGTTCATACTCAATTATTACAGAGCCAATTGGCCTCTCCACGAAGCTTTCTTCAGCGTCTTCCGTTGGCATAACGAAACTCTCAACGTTTGGACGTACGTGTTTTTTTACTGTTTCATTTCTTTCATGTTTCTTTCATGAATTTAGGTTTTGCTAGCTTGATGGGTTTTTTTCTTTTTTTTTTTAATTTTTGGGTGTTTAATTTGTTGCAGGCATTTGATTGGGTTTGTTCTGTTTTTGGGTTTGACTATGGCCAATTTGTGGGAAGTGCCTCAGGTAGCCGATCTCCTAGGCTTTTTAACCAGGTTTGTTGAAAATTTCTTTCTTTAATTTCTTACTTTTTCTATTTCTGTTTTCTTTTGAGAAATCTGAAAATCTCATTTGTATCTGATACATGTATCTTTCGTAGTTATGTGAAAACAAATTAGAATCAGAATAGAAAACTGATAACTAATTAACAAAATATATCATAGACTAAGAACATTAATATTAGTTAGTTTGAAACATTTAATTTCTGGATGAAAGCATGTGAAATCTTTCTTTTTCTGCTAATTAATTAGAGTTAATTTAGCTCCATAATCATTAATTGCAACCATGCATTAATAGAGATCTTTCTTTTCTTTGACACTATGAACATTCCATACATTTCAATTCCCAAAACTCTTAAGCCTGCATGCATATAGATATGGTAATTACAAGAAGAATCAACTAATTTATAGCCTTGTCTCAATAATTTATATGTGCATATACTTTGATGCAGGTATACACCAATTAGTGCAGATACAAATGTTTCCCATAATATTTTTTCGGTTAGTTCATCTTCTATATACGACCCTCCCAATGAAATCAATTCTTTGTCACTGCCTCTGCTCTGAATGATATATTTCAAAAATTAACACAAGCAATTAATTAACAGGGAACAACAAAGCTTATTGATTTCAAGCAAATGACATCTCAGGAAATGGGTATTGCATCATCTGCTGAAATGGGTGTGACATGGTGGCCATTCTATGTTTTCCTTAGTGGCTCTATGTTCTGCCTTCTCTCAAGCACCATTTGCCACCTTTTCTCATGCCACTCTCACCCTTTGAACCTCTTACTCTTGCGCATAGACTACTCCGGCATCACCATCATGATCATCACTTCCTTCTTTCCTCCAATTTTTTACATATTCCAATGTGATTCGCGCTGGCAATTCATCTACCTTGGTGGGATCACCATCATGGGCATTTTCACCATCATAACGCTGTTTTCACCAAAGCTTTCGAGTAGTGAATTTCGTACATTTCGAGCCTCACTCTTTGCTTCCATGGGGTTGTTTGGGATTGTGCCTGCCATCCATGCCAGCATTGTGAATTGGGGCAACCCAAAGCGAGATATCACTCTGATTTATGAGGCTTTCATGGCCCTTTTCTATTTAACAGGGACTGGATTCTATGTAACTCGGATTCCGGAGAGATGGAAGCCCGGATGGTTTGATTTGGCTGGCCACAGCCATCAAATATTTCATGTTTTGGTGGTGATGGGTGCATTGGCACATTATGGTGCTGTACTTGTAATGCTAGAATGGCGAAGCACCTTTGGGTGTGACAGTAGTACTATGTAAAATGTATACTAAGTAAGTAACTTCATTTTTGTGCTCAACTATTTATGCTTGATTTATATTGATAAATACTGATGATGGGTATTTGGGTACGTAGGCATATAATTCATTTGTCGAGTATAAGGTGTTGTATATGACAGCTTCCTCTAGCTCCAAAGATGGCCTCAAAAGAGAAGCAGATAGAGACTGTCAGTATGTCATTATTGAGATTGTATTGTGTATAATAATATTAGTTTGTATATTTGAATAATAGAATTGTGAATGTACTTTGATGTATCAGAACGCAGTGCTTAAGTTGAAGATGCTTTCAATTCAGTAACTAATTATTCATAATTCGACGTCTCCTTCTGATTAAAAAATAGTGCTTTCAATTCAAAGATATTAGGCAAGAATTACGTTCAGTTAGGAAACATGATTCTCGTACGTCCAAGAAAATAGGAAATTTGAGAATGGATAAAAGAGTTCCGTTACAACTTACAAGGCTGTTTGAGGAGGTGTGAATCACAATCCACACACACATTGCCATATAAATGAGATGGGCTGGGTTAGAGTTTTTGGGCTTGGCTATAACCTTATAAATTTCTTATAGCTCCATAGCCTCCATCCTTAGATGAGAGTCAAAGTCTAGTTGTGGGGATGAAATGCTTTAGCATTGGACTTATATTATAAGTCTTACAAGTGGGTAAACAACCTCACATGTATACCACGATATGAATCTTATGTAGCTTAACCACACATGTATATATCACAAGCCTCATAAATGAAGTGTGAATAATACGTGATACAATCGACTTAAGTTCACTCACAATTGACTAAACAAAAAAAGTCTACTCAAAACTCAACTGTATGACTAAGTAATTAAGTTTGTTAATTATATATATAAGCCCAGTTCCCATTATGTGTTGGGCAATTTCCAAGATATCCATTGATTTTATATATGTTTCAGGCCATGGGTTTCTTAAATCTGGTGTTGGACTTTTAACAGCACATTACTTTCAATCCACTCAAAAAGCAGCAGGCTCAAGAGGTTTGCGATCCAAGAAATCCACTTAAAGCTCATACATAGATATATAAGAGAAGGTGCATGATAAACAAATGAGTTTGACCAACTCAATGTACCTTTGGGATTAGTTTGGTCGATTCCCTAGGGCCATGCTACAAACTTCACTATAGAATTGGATAACCAGCTACCCTCCAAAGACTACCGTTTATTTGTATATATAGAATAGCATGATGAAAAAAAAAAAAACCATGAATTGGCACTGATATATAAGAACAAAAAAAAAGAGAGGAAAAAGGTTTATGTCATACAACTAGTGCATGAATTGGCTTATATTTTATAGTGTATGTTATTTTAAATTTGTTAAGGCTTAGGATAATAAATATAAAAAAAAACAAGATTATTCCATAGAATATGAGTTAAAATGTTGTGGAAACTAAGTCATTTAAAATTAGGAGAGAGACTTGACAAACTAATTTTGAGATTTTTTCTCTTTAATGGTTAGTGTTTTTCTCTCTAAGCCTATTGGAATAACCCTGGAAATATATATATATATATATATAAGAATGTCTTAAAACTAATTAGCTAGTAAGTTAATACAAAATTAATTATTATATTGGACCCACCGAACAATGTATTTTTAAAATATGAATCGTCTAATTTTTTATGCTTTACTTCAATTATTATTTTTATAAAAAGTCTCCAAAATCGGAAGTTATTAGTTATTTTGATTATAATGATATGCAAAAGGTTAATAAATTGTTCTGACAACTTGCAAGTTACTCATCTTCAAAAGTTTTAAGTTTATCATCGATTTCTGCAGCAGCTAGCAATCTTTCCAGGTCAGTACGTAATATTACAATGTGTTTGATGATATGACTCACCGAGAGCTAAGCTAAGAGCTACATAGCTAGCATTTTATTATAAAGTCAAAGCATCCTAGCTATATGGCTGTATATGTATATATAAATGTAGCAAAAGTCAGGAAATGCATGCAGCTTCTTAATTTGATAAATCCAGATGCTGATCTCAGCGAGTCACTGACTCACCCTCAACACTTGTTATATATAAGGAATCAAAGTGACAGAGTAGAGTACGTAGTGTGTGTGATATAGAAGCTAGTTAAAGCTAGCCATGGCAGGCTTACGACTTTTTCTGTTAGTACTTACCTTGTTTTTTCTTCTTTGCTTCCTCGTAACCTTTTCACCATTGTCCGAAAGCAACCATCTCATTCCCGTTGTTTCCTCTTTCACTATTTCTACACCTTTTAATCTCAAAAAGACAAATAACTACACAGCCCCACCACACGTTTCTTTAGATGGGTCTCTCACAAGCTCTATGTATCAAGGAATTACTATACAGAAAGCTAGTGGTACCAAAGTGAGCAAATCATGCATATATATATATATTTGATTAAATGTTTTCGTATAAATTATTAATCAACTTTGACTAATACTATCTATTAGTGTAAATTTGGTGACCAGGGTGTTAAGACTAGTTTGGAGAAAATTGAAGAAGGTTTAGCAGAAGCACGAGCAGCAATTCTTCAAGCAATTCGGTCTAAAAACTATAAATCAGACAAGGAAGAGACTTTTATCCCAAGAGGAAGCATTTACAATAACCCTTATGCTTTTCACCAGTAGAGCACGTTTAACTTTTAAGATACCAATTACAATTTTCTTCTATGTATATATATACATACTAATTGCTTAGTTATAATTCATATATGTGCAGAAGTCACATAGAGATGAGGAAGAGGTTCAAGGTGTGGAGCTACAAGGAGGGAGAGCATCCATTAGCGCATTTTGGTCCAATGAACAACATATACGGCATTGAAGGACAGTTCATAGATGAAATAGAGAAGGAGGAGAGCCCCTTCAGAGCTACACATCCTGATGAGGCACACACATTTTTCCTGCCCTTCAGTGTAGCCAACATTGTTCACTATGTCTACTTACCCATCACCAGAAAACAAGACTACTATCGTGATCGCCTGCAACGGATTGTTGTCGACTACGTTGGTGTTGTGGCTGATAAATATCCCTACTGGAACAGGAGCAATGGCGCTGACCATTTCATGGCTTCATGCCACGACTGGGTATGTATTAATAGTACTAGAAGCACAAACTATTATCGAATTAATGTACTTTCTTATTTTCAAATTATTAACTATTTTATAATTCAGGCACCAGAGGTTTCAGTAGGAAAGTCTGATCTTTTCAAGAACTTTATTAGAGTCCTTTGTAATGCCAACACATCTGAAGGATTCCAGCCCAAACGAGACGTCCCACTGCCTGAAATTTACATACCCACTGGAAAGCTTGGTCCACCCTATTTGGGTCAGGACCCAAACAACCGCCCAATTCTAGCCTTCTTTGCCGGTAGGGTGCACGGGTACATTCGACATGTGTTGCTCGATTATTGGAAGGACAAAGATGAGGAAGTTCAAGTCCATGAAAAGCTTCCAATGGGTCAAAACTACACCAAATTAATGGGGCAGAGCAAGTTTTGCTTGTGCCCCAGTGGGTTTGAAGTGGCAAGCCCAAGAGTGGTGGAGGCATTTTATGCAGGGTGTGTGCCGGTGTTAATTACTGACAATTATACATTACCCTTCAGTGATGTCCTTAATTGGAGCCAATTTTCCATACATATTCCAGTTGCTAAGATACCAGAAATTAAGACCATCTTACAAGCAATTCCAAATGAGAAATACTTGAAATTGCAGAAGAGGGTGTCCAGAGCTCGTAGGCATTTTGTACTAAACAGGCCGTCTCAGCCATTTGATGTAATTCATATGGTACTTCATTCAGTATGGTTGAGAAGGCTTAACTTTAAAATCGAAAATTGATCATAAATATTAACTTGTGTAAGTTTTAGATTTGGATGTTCATAATTTGTGCTTATTTTTACTTCTAGTCATGTATTATCAAAAGATTATCATGCATTGAGGTAACTGCGCACACACCCAAAAAGTACAAAAAGTGTAATCATAAATTTAAAATACCTGATTATATAATTAAAGTCAAATAAAAAAAAAGCATTTTTTTAATCAAATATCTTAGTCTTCCTGTGGTGATCGACTTGCAACTCGGATCCATAATTAATTCCGTCTTATTTTCGATCTTGTAATCCGAGACGGGAACCACATGAGACATATTATTCATAATGCTCTTGGAATCATGCAAATAATCTATAAATAATGTGGTTGGGATTGGAGCTTTTTACTCAAATTCCTACGCGCCCCAAAATCTTCATCCACATCCATATATATATGCATGGCAGGGACCTTTACATATATGCAAGGTTTTTTTTGGGCCAAAGGTTACTTTGCAAGGTTGAAATGTTGAATGGGGTTAATTAGGGTTTAGTTCAGTAAATTAATGATGTCGACGTGGAAGATATTATTCTCTTTTCTCAACTGCATTTCCATTACTACATCATCTAATTAATCGAAATAAATCTCTTTCTACAATTAATATGTAGTAGATACTTTTATACCCTCCAACTCCAAGATACTAATTAATTTACCTTAAATATGCCTAGCTAACTGGAGCTTTCAGTTAAAATATAATTAATCAGTTTATTAAGGAAAGACCAAAAGTTGACCAAGCTAATTAGTTAGGATAGACATACAATATTATATTTAGCCATGGCAGCCTTCAGCTTCCCAGCTCTCTCATATTTACTTATACCCACCTTTCTTCTTGTTCTTCTCACCTACTTATGTGTCCCTAACTTTTTTTGCATCACTGATCTCATTTTATATTCCTCCACTAATATCCCTTTTAACCATTCACATTCCACTCTCAAATCTTCAAAACTAGTCTTGCCCACACCTGATCTACAGGCCTTGACACAACAAATTCCTCCATATGACTCACCAACCTTTGCAACATACGATTTCAGCCAAAATATCAATGTTAGTCCCATCAAACATAGGTTTTATCAATAAAGAATTGTTTGCTCTTTGTTCATGTTTTGTATTTTATTTACTATTTTTCTCTTTCTCTCTCTTTTTTTTTTGTTACAGAAAAAGAGTAAATTGCATTTCAAAAGGAAAAAAAGTAGGTTGGAGAAGAAGGAAGAAGATTTGGTTGAGGCACGAGCTGCTATCTACAAAGCAATTCACACTCGGAATTATACATCAAATAAGGACGAGGCTTTCAGTTTCATCCCTAGAGGATACTTTTACACAAATGCTTACGCTTTTCATTTATTTTTTTACCATGATTTAGAAAAAAAAACATAAATTTGAAAACAGTACGAATTAATATTTCTTTGAAACTAATTCATATATTACAAAGAAACATTCAAGAGAAGAAGTGTTCACCTAATGGACATAATTTAAATTTGAGGGATAAATGAACCATTTTTAAACGGTCTAAAATTTAAATGGATATTATGTAGTAGGGAAGGTCAAAAGCAAGACATAGGTACGTATTGTGTGGTAACATAGTGACAGCTATATATTCTATTTATGACAATAATTGAATAATAAATGTAGTACAAAGGATAATGCTGCTTATTCGATCATGAACCTTTTTTTTCAAAACTTACTTATTTATATTTATTTATATACTTGTGTACCTTTTCAAACCTTTCAATGTACTTGTGTCTATTTATACCTTTTTTCGGTTAGAATGTATATTTATTTCTTCATTCTAATTACCAAATATAATTCATTTTCCAATATAGCCAAAATTCTTCAATTATGTTCAATCAAAATTGTAATTTTGTACATTAATATGCTGAATTAGGAGTCATATGGAGATGATGAAGAGGTTCAAGGTTTGGGCGTACAAGGAAGGAGAGCAACCCTTGGTTCACTCTGGGCCGGCCCATTTAATCTACTCCATCGAGGGCCATTTTATTGATGAGATGGAAAATGGGAAAAACCCATTCACGGCCCACCATCCAGATGAGGCCCATGAATTCTTCCTACCCATAAGTGTGGTGTACATTGTGGAGTATATTTACATGTCCGTTACCGACTATCGTCGTGATCGAATGGTGCGGGTTGTCAAAGACTATGTCAATCTTATAGCAAATAGGTACCCATATTGGAATACAAGCCTCGGAGCTGACCATTTTATGCTCGCTTGTCATGATTGGGTTAGTTTTTTTATTATATTAAAAAAATTTAGCCACATAGCGTTGAATTTTTTTTCAAGTGATATTCAAACTTTCTTTAAGCATTGATTGCTAATGTTTGATAAGAGTTCGAACATTACCTAGTTCTCAAAATTTTCCTTCAATAAATATGAGATTTACATTAGATCAATTCAGGTAAATAAGTTACATTTCTATAAGAGGTGTGTAATTAATAAATGTGGTTCATAAAGTATTAGTTTTTGTAAAATACTAATTTTATTCCATGTATGTTGTTAGGCACCGGGAGTTTACCTTTGATGATCCTGAGCTCTTTACCAACTTCATTAGAGTACTATGCAATGCCAACACCTCTGAAGGGTTCAAGCCCACAAGGGACGTCTCATTGCTAGAATTTAACTTAGACCTTCAAAAGCTAAACGACCAGCTCTCACTTGGCCAACCCCCAAATAATCGCCCAATACTCGGCTTCTTTGCTGGTGGTTCTCATGGAGACATAAGGTCAATGCTATTTGAGCACTGGAAGGGAAGAGAGGATCAAATCCAAGTCTATGAGAAGCTTCCCAAGGGGCTAAGCTACAAGAAATTGATGGAGCACAGCAAGTTTTGCTTGTGCCCAAGTGGGTGGCAAGTGGCAAGTCCAAGAGTGGTTGAAGCAATTCAATCTGGGTGTGTGCCAGTTATCATTTCGGACCACTCTGCATTGCCGTTTGATGATGTGCTTGATTGGACCTAGTTTTCAAGACACATTCCCTCAAATAGAATACCAGAAATCAAGAAGATCTTGAAAGAGGTTTCATATAGTAAGTACTTGAAAATGCAGAGGAGGGTGACCAAAGCGCAAAGGCATTTTGAGCTCAACCGGCCTGCTAAGCCTTTTGATGTGCTTCATAGGGTGCTCCACTCATTGTGGCTTAGAAGGCTTAACATTAAGTTAGCAAGTTGATTGATTATGTTGATCTCTACTGTGTATAATACATATTCACCTGATTATAGGTTTCTTGTGAAGGCATGGCTCATGAGTAATGAGTAGGCCAGTAGTTTGTTTTTGTATACATAAATAATTAATGTAATAGAGCAAAAGGATTCAAAATTTTGTAAGAAAATCTAAGTGTGACAGAGCTAAAAAGGATAAAGGCTTGGGCATTTTTGTTTTGTAACTGAAAAACCTGAAAAACAAAAGGAAGTCCAGTGTGTACGAGTAGGACCCGAGCCCATACCAACATTGACTCCGAGTCCGACCCGTTGATTCCCTAAAAGGCTAAAACCCCACCCTCCCCCCCAAACAGTCAATACCGATTGACGCGCACGCGGCACAGTGTTTGTTGTAAACTTGTCGAAGACAAGTGGGGGGGAAGCAGCAACTAAAGCACTTGCTACGAAGGCCACAAAGCCAACCAACAACAAGAGACTCTGATATTCCAAAGCTGCTCCCTTCCACAGTGAAAAGCAATCTAATACCCGATGGCGGGGACGAGTGCACAGAAAGCTTCCTTGGACCTCTCCTTACCCGAACGCGCCCCCATTCCCGCTGGCGATCACACTGTTTGGGCCGACGTGTCACCGCTTCTCGACGCCGCGTGCAAAGGTAGGTGTTTTCCTCTTGTTGCCCTAACCTCAATCTCAGCTTCTCTAGGCTACTCCGTTTGGTTTCCGAGTAGATGAAAGAAACGAAAAGTGAGGAAACGGAGATGAGAATTATGGTCTCATGGAAAGTATACGTTTGGACTTTCAAATTCAAATTTAATAAAGAGATAGATAATGAAGAAGACTGAAGTGACCAAGCAGTTTAATCACGTATATGTAAATTAATGTATCTAGATTCAACACACACACGTACGTGTCCATATATTGTGTGTGTAGTTAACCAAAAGCAGTGGTTTAGTTCCCATTAATTTAATGCGATCCTAGGATTTTTTTCACTGCATTGTTGAAAACATTGATGCATTATTTGAGTGCAATGTGTAATCTCCATTGCTCCATTTTCTGATTGCCGAGATTTCTAGAAAAATAAAAGTATAAAACATATTTAGCAAACTATGCAATATAGAAGTAAACTCTTCCTCTTTGTTATTTTTTCTTTTCCAGAGAATAAATACAACGTCACAGACACCCTATATAAAGTTGTTTCGGTTTAGACCTTGATTTCATTCTAGCCTATCATTGGTTACTCATTTTTCATTTGTTTTTCTCTTGATGACCTTTGGTCACAGATCTTCAAGATGGTGTGCTCATTCATGGAGATAATTTCAATCTTTTTGCTGCTATGTCTGCTTTAGAGGTAACAAGTTGTCTTCTCTTCCTTTGTTAATTTTTAGAGGTAACGCATAGTCTATACTTAACACTTTGTATTTGTGTTCCGTATCAGATAATGGACCCAAAAATGGATTCCGGTATCATTTCTAAATATTACTCTGTCGATGAAGCAATTGAGAATGGTGCTGCTCCAGTTCCTATTAGCTTTGATAAAACGATCGATGTTCAATGCACTATTGATATTATGGACCATCTTCTAGCCTGTGAGGTATCTGCTGCATAACTTCCCTTGATTGCTGTTTAGGCGTTCGGCCTGACATATATGTTTAAAACAGTAAAAATTTCTTGTCGAAGCAATATCTGTTATAAGTTGTCTGTGTTTATGATTTTATATCTGAATCTTTATATGGCAGGCAACTTGGCACAAGGGTCATTCATTGGCACAAACTGTCTTCTCTTGCCTCTATCTTCTCAGGCCTGATAGGATATCTTCACATGCATTACTGCATTCTTATTGCAGAGTCATACGGGCAACCTGCAAGACACTCATTTCAGTTGTCTCAGATGCACGCACTAATGAAGTAAAGAAATATATAAATATGAGTTGTACGCTACTTATATATGATTGTTATCCTTAGAGTAACTTATAGTTTCATATCCTGATGACAATACAGTTCATTGTTAGTCCACATGCAAGATTATCTCAATTGCATGTATACAAAATTTAGTCCTAGTTTCTAATTAGTGTCTAGCAATGAACAAACACTTTTGTATTTAGTTTTGATCAAAATTGTCTTACTGCAGGAAGAAGACATATTTACAATGACATATGGTCTTCCTTTGAATGGGGATGGAGATGAAAAGTGCTTATCAATGCTAAATGCTGTTGAAGAAACAATTTCCCGCCAATTACGTGCTTGTAAAGCTCCATCATCAAAAAGAAGAGTGTTAGAAGGTAGATATTTGTTCACTTTTGCATTCATATTAATTTTGTCATTGTTAAAAATATCAGTGAAACATATACTGCAAGAACACAGAGGCAGTTTATATTGACGGCTTATTGGAGGCTAGACAGGATTTACGCTTCTTTAGAAGAGGCTAGCATGATTTTTCTTCTTCATTGTTCTTCCTTCTCTTACTTTCCTTTTAAGTTTCTTGCAAGTTAATTTTGAAGGCGTAAATTTTTTTTGATCACCAAGACCATATTGGAGATAACCCACTCTCAGTTGCCTTGTAAATGAGCTTCTTGGTCATTCAATGTGTACATCACCTTACCTTCATCCACTGCCTACTGCCATTTTTATTCTTGGTTAGGTCAATTTTAGTTTAAATAAATAATTGCATCTGATTGTTTCATATCTTATGCTTTTGGAGACCCATTCCAGCTTTAATTTGTGTATCTACATATTCTTTGCCACCTTTTCATACTGCATGTAAGTTTAGACATTTCATAAGCTTGGTTCATATACTATCTCTTTGATGCAGACATGGTGCCATTACAAAATAATATTGAACTGGAGGAAGGCTACTGCAAAGCTTTGTTATGCCGCTTACGCTTTCGTAAGGTCTTACCCTGTGTTTGTTTTCTTATATGAATTGTGTGAGAACATATCCATGTATTTAAAAATATACATATTTCCCATCTTCTAGAAGTTAAATAAAGGGGACCTCTTTTGTTGTTCTTCTTTCAGCATTTTTACCATGTTATTACATCCATGAGGCGGCCTCAAGGGAGAGGTTTGGAGTTGGCAAGAAAGCATATAGCCTCCTGCATATCAGAACTAGAATGCATTCTTAACTCATCAGAGTTCCTTAGAATTAGTACTCTTAGAACTCATGAAGGCAGTATAGAAGATAAAACTACTGCTTCTGGCTGTGAACCAATTGGATTTGATACCAGTTTAAACGGTAGATTATCTGCCCCAACACCACCACGAGCAATAAAACTTCTTAGTTGGAAAAAGGTGAGCACTATATTATTACTACTGATAGTTCTAGTAATTTACCTCCATTATTATCACAACTTTTTTTGTTTTGTTATGCCAGGCTGTTGGATACTTTATGAAACTTCTTCATGATCTAGATGTTATATGTTCCTACCCGTTGGACCCATCTTTAGAAAGTGTATTGCACTTTGTGGTTGAGTTTCAAAAATCTCAGCCTGATTTGGTAGCAAGAGCTCATCTTCAGGTTGGTTTTCACTCTTTCATTTGCTTCTCATTTATTGTTCTTCTGGTGCTTGATATGATGACTTTGTGGTCTTTTATACTTTGTCATAAAGTCATTGCAGCTGTTAGCTGTCTCTGCCCAATTATGGTCAATGAATCCTCTTAAGCAACAGGGCTGTTTATATCTGTAATGTGGGTTAGGGGTTCTTGTGAGAAATATTCACAAAAACCAATTGCTTAAAAAAAGGAAAAAGTAAAACCAATTCTAGAACTTCTATGTACCATGCATAAAGGCCCAATTAGACCATGTCCATTATCTAAAAACACCCTTGATTTGGGAAAACTTAAAGGAGGGGGAGCAGGAGCTTACTTAATCCTACAATTGGTCCATTTTCTAGTATATGCCCACAGTCACACTATGCTAGTGGGAAGTAAGTAGTTCTTGGTTTTGTCAGTTCATTGTGTGCCGAACTTTATAGTAGATACTTATTGCTACAATTCTGTCACCATATTTCTGAATTGTCAACCCTGAAAACTTTTGTACAGCGTCTTCTAGTTGAAGATGGGAAACTCTATGGCCGGGATCCTGTCTTTGCGGTCATTACTAGAGCTGCAGCATTACCTGATACTACAAGGAACCATGATATTCAGAAAAATGAATGTATTGTTCAACTGGGACAGGTGAGGCCAATTTTTTCCATTGGAGAGATTATTAATTTTCTTTCAATTTTTGAATGTGATTTTGGGGTGATAGTTCAAATCTGTTTCATGTTATGTTATGGAACTACATTGGAAATGATCAGTGGGAGCTCTAGTATGACAATTTTTCTTTTCTATTTAAATTCTAGTGAAGCTGGATTAATGTGTGCCTCAAAAGGCTACGGAACTATTTCTCCTTGTTTAAACCATGCATGCAACCCCGCGCTGGGGGGGGGGGGTGTTCTTATGGGGGAGAGGGAGACTGGTTTTAGTTTTAACTTGCTTCCACATTCTTGCACTGGGTGCTTCATCTAATAATTGCAATATCCTTGTGTAATGCAGTTAGTAATCAATTTGCTAAAAATTTTATGTACAAATGGTGCATGGCAAAGGCGTAAGCTTGGAAAGATTTTACAAGATTGGCGTGTTATTTACGTACAGGTATGTCACATTATCTTCAAAGAAAGACATTTTATTAGTTTTTCTTCTTTTTTCAATCTCCATCAGTTGCTTAAGGCTGTACAGGTATTTTGTTTCTGAAGTGAACATCCTATCAGGAACATATGTCTTGCTCTATATTTATCTATTGTTTTCTGGGATTATTATATGTTATATGGTTTAGGGCTGAGTGATCCTATATTTCTATTTTTATTTTTATGCAGATATGTAATTAAGTTATTCTCATAACAAGATCTTCCCAATTACCCCTCAGACCCCTGTATTGTTTCTACTATTACTAAATTTAACATTTTTTTATATAGTTACTACTTTAAAGAAAGTCTCTCATAAGCATGAGAAAATAAGCATAACATAAGCACTGATATTATGCAGGGTCTGTTACCTTTGCTGCCTTGATATCTTATATAAGGATGATGTTAACTTTGACTTGAGTGGTGATTACTATGTCTCCAATAATGGGATTGTCAGTGGTAATGATTAATGTGTTTACATCTTTTGTATGTTGCTTTATAGCTAGAGATGGCCTTTAGAAAGGAGTTTGGAGAAAACACAAACATTTCAAATGATGAGGTATGTTGCTCTCTGAGAGGAGTACTTAAATATTATGCCCATCAAAGCACTTGGTATGCTAATAATGGAGGCACTCAATTTCTATATCTTCTTGATGATAAAAATTTCTTGCGTTTCTTTTGCTAAATATAATGAAACCTTAATGGAAACACAAGTAAATGGTTGTTTATCAAAATTTGTCTGGATTTTCACAGAATGTCTGCATGAATCTATTCCAACACATCCTTGTTTGGTTGGAGGAGCAAACATACTGGATAGCTTCTCGATTTCTCTTATTAGGTTTTGAATTGGAGCTCTATTCGCACAGTGAATATTGCATGGTATATTGGTATATCTATGTTGTCCTGATCAAGCTTGCGGAGAAAACAAATCTTAAGATGGCAGTGAGCAATAGCAGTGGTAAATATGCTAACATTCTGTACCTTATTTCAATTGTGAGGCTGGTTGTAAGAAAGTTTTCAGATTAGTCAATCTTTGTTGTACATATATGCATGGACACTAGTCAATTTGGTCACAGCTTAGTGGTTGTGAGTTGGAACCCAGCATTTCCTGTATCGTTGAAGATTGAGGAAACTGTTCAAAAATGAATAGTTCTAAGCATTTCATCTTCTGTTCTCTAAACGTAGGCTAGGATTCAAGACATTGTTTAGTCTGTTTGTTTGGTGATTAAGATGTTCTGAAAAAGATGAATTTGGGTAAAGGGATCAAACATCATGGCAGTTTCTAACTGTAATATTGCTCTTTTCATGCAAACAGTTTTATAGGAATAATCTATCTGAATTTTCTTGTGCATGTGATATGGATCTGCCGAAGATATTTACTGAGCTTATGGCACCATTTGATGCATTCTGTACTTCTGTTGATCAGGCAAACGGAGGGGAAAGAAGAAAAAGGATTCTGTTAAAGATGTGGCAAGGGATTATCGGATTCCACCGGCTGTCTTGTTTCTTCAATGCCAAATATGTCTTGCTGAAGGGCTTACAAGGGTAATTGTGCTTTAGTTTCTGAATTATGAGGTGAAGAATGACCTCTTTGAGGAGGCACCATTTCAGATGATTGGGGAGAATAGGTCCTTTTGTCATTTTGTGCCTCTGCCGGTGCTAGGAATTTGTGTTTTTTTTGGGCCTTATTAGTATCCAAGTTGTGCTGTTTTAAATCATCTACCAAATATTTTTATATTGTGAACGTCAAGCCCAGATCCTGTCCATTCTAAGCATAAATTTTTTGCTTCAACATTTTCACCTCAAATCCACAGTTAATGAATCCAATCTTTCCAGATGCTTGCTGCTTTGGGGAATGATCATATGATGGTAAAAAGTCCAAGCCCTTTTAATACTGAGCATGAGGTATAGCTTTTTCCTTCTATATATTTATATATCTTACCGTTAGAGTTGAGTGATGGTAAATTTCAGTTTTGTTCTCACATCTGAATATGGCATGCTAAAAGAGTACGTCTCAGTGTCCTGCCCAAAATTCGTTTTGGGAGCTACTTTAGATGTCACCATTTCTTTCTTTTGTAAATTTAATAATTTACACTACTTGACTAATTGTGTTTCGGATGACATTGTATCATTTGTGTTCTAAGGAGATTTAACCGTTTTCTGCAGAGATTTATTCAGCACTTTGAGCTCCTACAAAAAGCTTGCATTCCTGATCTTGTCTCATACCCCTTGTTTAAGGAATCCACAACCCATGCTCGATTATCCGTGAGTGAATATTCTGTGAACAATGTATATAACATTTACATGATACGGTGGTAAGCTTAAATGTTGTCTTCCTCTTGCAGAACCTAGTGATGTATGATTACTTTAAGGATGCTCAGAGGATTGCAAAAGAGATCAAAAGTAGTTTTTCGAATGACCCAGAAAAATTGGCTGAACTACGAAGGCTAGAGCAAGTAGCCGAGCACAATAGCATTGCCTTAAACGTGATTAGCCGAGCAGGAGCCCTTGACCCCTCACTGAAGGTTTCTTTTGAGTTAAACCACCATCCTTGCTTCGCAACAGCTGTTGTTAAGAGATCTTGAGATCTTGAAGGTGTGTTTTAATGATCTCTACCAATTTTGAAACACTCACTAGTCACTCCGCAGAATTTGGAAGCAGAGAGTCTTGTAGTATAGCACTTGTAACATTATCAATTGTCAAAGCAATTTTTTCAACTATTCATTTCATTAATTGTAATTCCAATGAGTATAAGAATAAAACCACATTGTTTATGTAAGGTTTGGTTGCTTTCCACTTTTGTTTTTCATGGCATGGGAGCCAAGTGGCAAACAAGTGAATGTGATCCTATTCCAGTATTCCTACCCTCACCCTCATCCGCAGCTGGTGAGAGGGCTGCCTCTGGTCTTTGGGAGAGCTTAGGGATGACAAAGTTACCGGCTGGGTCAGGTACCCGTGACCTCATATCCGGTGCGTTGGAGATGCTTTTCATTGAAAGAAGTTGTGAAGGAAATTATGGAAAAAGGAATCTTCTCCTTTATTTTCTTCTCGTCTCAATTTAAATACCAATTACAAATTTTCAATGTCGGTCGGCACCAAAAAGAAGAAAAAAAGAAGGAAAGCAGAGTGCCATGCTTAACTTTGATTCTGATTGATGGATCCATCTGGCATATGATAAAGAAAGTCCACCAAAACTCGTTCAAAAGCAGTCCAACAAACACCTTAACAGTTTCCTCCTTTATGCCAATCTCATTCTATTATAGTAGTTCAACTCTAGAATGTCTTCGTTTTAAAGGTATTTGAATTCCTGGTTCTCATTTTCCTTTTCTTTTCTTTCTTTTTCTATATAGTTAAGGGTGCTTGGTTTTAGACCTTTGAATTGAAATCAACCATTTAAACAGCAAACGACAATATTTGTAGTGGATGGTACATGCAGTGCATATAAACAAAATTTTCGAATAGACTGAATAGAACAAAATGTGACCCATGGGTCCTCACCTATCAACACTACTTTCTGAGGGTACTGAAAGTCTGAAACACAGTACACCTGTACACGAGACCCCAACTAAGCCTCCAGCTTGGAATCATCGTGGATATGGGTCAAAGCATCGTAGCAAACAAAACCTAAAAATTCTGGTTTTAGTTGTTTTTATTTTATTTCCATTGGCCTTCAGAACATGGTATAAAAACTTATAAAAATAGTATATTTTCATTCAGTACTCATTCTTTTGTATTTTCTTAAGTGGCACTAGGAAATACGAAGGTGTCATTCATGTGACATTAGGATCCTTGCTGGCAGATGGATATCCTGCTTATTTTTATCATAATAATGTTCTAAATCCAAATGGTAAAATGTTGGTGAGGTAAGAAATGAAAACAATTGTAAATATTTTCTTATGTAAATCCTTTATTTTCGAACATTTTTCTAATTGGTCAATTGGATACTCCATGAATGGAATATGAGTTCCAATTATTTGGCAGCCTGTTCTTTGAAATAAATACATTTGAGAGACGCACACTTGTGAACTGTGATGAGTCTGGTGACCCATTATGACAAAAATGAAAATAAAAGCTATTGAATGCTGCAATATTCTAGAGAGAAATAAAGGACACATGGGCAATAATGGCTGAAATTTAATAAAAATTTAATACTTGCAGCTGATCTGTATGAAGAAGATGATTGATATCTTTAATTGAGTTAAAAGGTTGGATCCATCATCCATCATCCATCACCCATCCCCATTTAAAGCAAGAGTTGGGTACAAAATAATTTCAGTTTTTTTTTTCCTATTATAAAANAGCAAGAGTTGGGTACAAAATAATTTCAGTTTTTTTTTTTCCTATTATAAAATAATTTCAGTTGCTTAATAATGGAAGGCCACCTTGTGGAGAATATGATTAATAAAAATTAATTGAGAAATTAATAAGTTTGGGTGTCTATTAGTAATTAGATAAGCTGGCTTAGTTGGCACTGATTGTTTGTTTTTCTTGTTCCTAAGCAACTTCTATTTCTTGTTTTTGGACAGGAATGAAATTATATACTCTAAACCATAGACTATGGAGTAGTCCTAAAGCGACTTGCTTCTTCCGGAAAGTAGATCCACTACCGACACTCCTCCATTTCTTAAACACACCTCCTCCACCCATCTCATTTATAAATTATACACCCACTCTAAACTCTAAACTCACATTTAACTCTTTTCAAAATAGCCAAATTTGAAATTATTTCATTTTTTAACATTAATCTTAATAGAAACAATTGTGATATATTTTGATGAATTTAATCTTAACAATTAATCTTAAGAGGAAACAATTGTGATGTATTTTGATGAATTTAATCCTAACAAATTGGGTTTAAATTTGCTTAGTTTAAAAAAATTCACAGAAAAAAACACATAACGTGGACTACTTGTACATATTGTGGACTTTATTTGTATCAAGAGGATCTATTTCCAACTTTTAAGGTGTGTTTTTTTTTTTGGGTATAAAAGGCTCTATAATGGACTTTTTAGTAATTTACCTATAATTTTATGGGTTAGGTGTTTAAATTTGAATTTGTAAATCATGATTGATTGGTCATTTAATTCTTTGATTGATTAATAATTACTAAAGGAATATGTAATTATGAATAAGCTTTATAGAAAGTAATATTCTCTAGCAAAATAGCTTGAAATATTTTGAATCCATTATGGTAGAGAGTAATATTTCGCAACTTTTTTTTGATGATTTATATATTTAAATACGTAATTTCAGAATCTTTATAAGTTAATTAATTTTATTATATCTTTATAAGTTAATTTTGAGCTACTCTAAAAATTCTTTTGAAGATCAGGATTCACTCTTTTTTCATGCTTGTTGTTTCAATTATCATTTTTTATCATGTGACTTCGGTTTGTTCTTGAGGCTCTCAACTTTAATTTTATTCTTATAGCAAAACAAAAAATTCTGAAATATTTTATTTTCATTATAAACAAAATAGTTATCAGATTGATAATATAATAATTGAAAATATAAAGTGTTACCCTGGCCAAAAAAAAGAAAATATAAAATGTTAAGACATGAAGTATGAATACGTGGCAAGATGTGAAAGTGGAGCGGAGTAAATGTGTAGAAAGAGAGCGCGGTAGAGAAACACTTCCCCATCTTACAGAGCCGTATTTTCTGTCTTTCTGACAGATGGGAAAATTCAGATAATTAATTAAATAATGAAATTTAGAAAAAAAAAAAAGTTAAATTAAATTAAATTGTCGTAGACGCCGACGGGCCAACCAAACCGAACTCGTTTCTGGTCGACTTTTCTCTGCTCTCTCTCTTAGACTCAGACCACTCTCCCTTCCTCCCTCGTTCTCTTCCTCTCTCTCTCTCTCTCTCTGGTCATTTGTTTTTCAGGCAAGTCAAGATCTCCGATCTCCTTCTGCTTCTGATATTTCTCGGTTCTCTTTCACTTTGCTTTTCCTTTTCTCCTCGTTTTGTTCTGAGCTTCAACCACTAAACGCGTTGTTTCAATCGCATAGATTGTGTTTCCTTTCGCCTAGATCTTTATCTCTTTGTGTCTGCGTAGCTGCTGTCCTTTTTCAACTTTGCAATTATTTAATTTTATTATTCCTTCCTTTTTTTCTGCAATGAAAGCTGATGCTAACATTCTGTTATTGTTGAATTTGAACTTTCTATTGTAAAATTTGTTTGCTTTTTTAGATTTTGAATCTTCAATGATAATTCAGTCTGTCTCTGAGTATTGGCTTGGCACTTTGTGAATTTTCGGTATATTGTGTGGTCAGCAATTCCTTTTTTTAACTGATTCGATCTGAATTATGAAGTTGGAACTTGGAACTTAGGGTTTTGAATAATTTTTTTGAGTTTTCTGTAAGTTTGTCATATTGTGAATTTGATATTTAAGGGCTGGGTGAGTTTTACAGTTTGATTTGGATTAAATATATTTTTTTCGTGCCAGACTGAGTTGGTCTTTGTTGTAGAATTTTGATATAGAGAGGAGGGAGAGAGAATGTCAGGAGGTACACAGAAGAGCTTGAGGAAAGCACTTGGAGCCCTCAAGGACACCACCACAGTTTCTTTGGCCAAAGTCAATAGTGATTACAAGGTATTGCCATTTGTTTAGTTGTTTTCGATGGTTCTATCAATCATGAAGCATCCGATTTAGGTGATTGGGCATCGAATTTTACAGGAATTGGATATTGCTATAGTCAAAGCAACAAATCATGTTGAGCGTCCAGCTAAGGAAAAATACATCAGAGGTACTTTGATAAAGATGGCTTTTCATATTGTAAATTTGATGATCCGCGTCCAGAAGAAAGTGTTGGTAAATCAGGACTGATACAGCTTCTTTGTTTTACTTTTTGAAGCAATTTTTTCTGCTATTTCCGCTACAAGACCTCGGGCTGATGTTGCATACTGCATCCATGCTCTTGCCAGAAGGTTAGCGAAGACACATAACTGGGCGGTATGTGTATTTTGTCATTAATACTCTCTGATGATCTGGTTAAACAGTATTGTGCAAAAACTTTCATGCTAATTTAAGAAATAAAGAATGTGATTCAATTTATTAGGAGTCCTTTGGTATATGTAACCACTAAGTTGCATTCTCTTGTGTATGTAGTATTTAGCAAGTGATAAGGCATAGTAAATTTGTAGATGTTGGTAAAAGAATTCATCCCTAGTTGAGAGTCAAGACCAAGATTGAGGATGTTTGTAATTCATTGTTCTAAATATGCTCATCATGTGGTAAACCTGATAATCATTTGTAAGCGGTCACTGGCTCAAATGCTCATCGGAGTTTTAATCTTTCTGTGATTCAATCTTCATAATCTATGTGTGTGTCTTGATTGAAATTTGACTAACTGATTGTTGGTTGGTGTTTAGGTTGCATTGAAAACTTTGATTGTTATTCACCGTGCTTTGAGGGAAGTGGACCCTACATTTCACGAAGAACTCATGAATTATGGTAGAAGTAGAAGCCATATGCTTAACTTGTCTCATTTCAAAGACGATTCCAGTCCAAATGGTACCTCTCCACCCACCTGATTCCATCTTAAGCATACAATTTATCCGTTTAAAAACTGACCTTTTCACTGCCCAGCATGGGATTATTCCACCTGGATCCGTACTTATGCCTTGTTCTTGGAGGAGAGATTGGAATGCTTTCGTGTGTTGAAATATGATGTTGAGATGGATCGCCCAGTAAGAATTTTATTTCATCTATATCAGCTTTCTTTTAGCTTATACTTTCATTCATAATGACTTTCATTGAAGGGAAGCTATAATGACAACTTTTCATCTCTAAATGGCATGTTGACATTTCGTATGTCTTGAAACTCACATTCTTGTTAAAGAATTGTTTTGTGACTTCATAGCTAAATATTGTGGTGCAGAGGACCAAAGATCTGGATACTGCCGAATTGCTTGTGCATTTGCCTGCTCTGCAAGAGCTTCTTTCTCGTGTTCTTGGTTGCCAGGTAATTCTTTTATTTCACCACTCCATAATAAATAGGTTTATGCCATGGTGCTGTTGCCTAAACACGAATATGGGTTTGAGCATGTGTTAACTTATGGAATAATGTTACAGATGATGGGTTTGAGCATGTGTCAATTAATGAACACGTTTTTTTGGAATATCATTTTACTTCCTATTAGTGATATATTGAATCCTTTTTTGGCAGCCACAAGGGGCAGCAGTTCATAATTTTGTGGTTCAGTTAGCACTTTCAATGGTAGGCGAAGCTTGCAATTATACTTCTTATCCACAATTCTAGCTGAATGTTTAGCCAATATTTTCACTTCTCTTCTGATTGTCTTCTATCATTACAATTAGGTTGCTTCTGAAAGCATCAAGATTTATCAAGCTATAAGTGATGGAACAGTCAATTTGGTTGACAAGGTAGGATATGATCTTTGCATGTTAGAATAGAAATTTAGAAGCTTGCGCTATAAGCTAATCATATATGATAATCATAACTATCACAGTTCTTTGAGATGCAACGCAATGATGCTGTGAAGGCTCTGGATATATATCGGAGGGCAGGGCAGCAGGTAATTTTTGTGGGATATCTGTCCTAATCAGTGGAGAATTATATCATATATTGACATTTACATTCCATCTGCTTTTTACAGGCAGAGAGACTATCAGAGTTTTATGAAGTATGTAAAAGTCTTGATATTGGCCGTGGAGAAAAGTTTATCAGGATTGAGCAGGTTGACTGTTTTACTTGTGGTGCCTTTGACAACATATTGCCTTCCTTGTGTTGTTCACAAATTTCTCAAATTAATTCATGTTAACTTAGTAATTTGTTCATAATGCAGCCCCCTGCATCATTTTTACAAGCCATGGAAGAGTACGTGAGAGATGCTCCCCGGGTCTCAACCGTACGCAAGGATCAGGTATGAAAGTCCTTTCCCTCTTAGTTCAGTCCTTTTGAAAGAAAAGTGGCAATTTTTGCAATGTTATTTCCAACGAGGAGAAGTGGATCAGCAGATGTCACTGATTATCAAAACCTATAATGACCAGTTTAACTTAGCTAATCGATTCAGATTTATCTCATTCTAGTTTTGATTCGTTCATGCCTTTGTATCTCCATTTTCTTGGTAATAATTATTGTTTGATATATATGAAGTTTACAATTTCATTCAAGTTCAATCTTTAACCTGGCAGGTGGCTGAAAATAGAATTTCTTCCCCCAAGGAAGTCTTAGCCATAGAGTATAAAATGACCCAAGAGGCAGAGGCACGTCCACCTTCACCACCTCTGCCTGAACCAGTAAAAGTGGAAGCACCTGTAGCTGAACCACCTGATCTGCTGGTAGTTCTCATAACCCTTTTTTTTTTGTCTTTTTCCTTGAATACGTCATACAGTAGTCTTGAAAACTCTTCGTTTAGCTGAATCCTTGGAAGTTTAATTAGGTATGCTTTTCTTTGTCACTAGGGTTTGAATGATCCTGTTCCAGATACTTCAGAGTTAGACGAGAAGAATGCTATGGCTTTAGCTATTGTTCCTGTTTGTAAGATCTCTCTTTCTCGCTCTCTCAAATCTAATTATTCTAATCATTTATAGCTTTTCAAAATCATCAGAAGGTTGAGGATTCAATTTACTGCCTTCTGAAGTCAGCTTGAACTAGTTCTATCCCAAGAAATATGCACAAAGCTTCTTTATTCTTAATTTGGAATAGAAAACCTTTTATAAGTAAGTTATATATTGTATATTGGTAAATGCTATTTTGGTTTTTGCAGCAGATCAACCAACTTCTACGGCTCCAACTCAAGCAAATGGAAGTGCAGGTTGGGAATTGGCTCTTGTTACAGCACCAAGCTCAAATGAGAGTGCCATGGCTGCTAGCAAACTTGTACTCTTCTCCTACCAACTCTCTCTCTCTGTGTCTCTCTCTCTCAAATACAAATACACAAATGCACACAGAAGCTTTTGCTTCTCTGCCAAAAGTGGTGGTGCTTTTTTAACTTGACACATTGTTGTTCTTATGCTATCAAGCAATACACTCTTCTTTTTTCTGTGTTTTTTTTTTCTCTTAATGAGCGAACTCTGCTGACGCATTTCAACTGTTGAATGAAGGCGGGAGGGTTGGACAAGCTTACACTGGACAGCCTGTATGATGATGCAATCAGAAGAAGCAATCAGAATGTGAGCTACAACCCATGGGAGCCTGTTCCAGCGGTTGGTGGCATGATGCAACCACCAGTTCATGATCCCTTTTTTGCGTCCAACACAATGGCTGCACCACCTTCTGTGCAGATGGCAGCAATGGCCAACCAGCAGCAAGCCTTCATGTTGCAACAGCAGCAGCAGCAGATGATGATGATGGGCCCACAACAGCAGCAGTCGTTGAATCCTTTTGGAAGTCCCCATGGAGCCACTGTCCACCCTTATGGCCCAGGTATGCCTGTCCAAGCATACAATCCATATACAGGCTATTTGTAGATGGTTGTCCAAGGAACACATTTTTATCAAGCAATGTGGGGAAGGAACATAAAGAATAGTCAGTTTTAGATTTAATCATTGGAAATTTGGAGAGACGAACATGTACCATATGTTTTGTATGTGCAGTAGTTAGCTAGGATTAATATTCTTTGTTAAATAAATATGAGAGGGAGGACTTTGAGCTATTTGGTGATTTGCGTGATGTTATTCGGGCTACTGTAAAATTCTTTTGACCTGCTTTATCATTGTTGAGACTTGAGCAGGAAATATTATTTCAACCTTTTCTGTTTTTCTTTTCTTTTTTTTCCTCCCTCTCCTTTGGTCCTTTGGTCCTTTAAGGATCTCTATAATTGATAGAAGTGATTGTTGATAGACAGTTATGTAATGAGGATACATTAAATTTGATTTGTGGGTCTTGGTTATCATTCGTTTGGACTACAATTTTCTTCCTTGCCGCCATTACTTTTTTTCCTTATTGCAGGACCCCTTGGCTGTGGCTAAAATGATGGTATCTCCAATGTGCTTGCGCTAACTCTAAATATGGAATAATTATTCAATTTTTTTTTTTTTTGCCAATGAATAATGATTCAAAAGTTTGGGACTAATGCTCTATTAATTACTTCACATTTGGATGCTCAACCCAATGTGGGTTCCCCATCTATTTTATAATTTCACCTATATATATGTACTATATTTTGGAGATTTCCTGTATAACCCAAAAAGAAAAAGCCGCTGCATAAAAATAAAAAATAAAAAAACCGTAAGGGAAAATAAGCGGAGGATCTGTTGATCTAATATTATAATTTATAATAATAAACAATAAATTTATTTAGAGCCATCGGTGATGTGTCAAGCTCACAACCTCTTGGCTTTCGCCCACACCCTTTAAGCAGAGTACAAAGTAATTAAGTAATTGTATTATAAATTTATACATTATTTTTTGTGTGGTATATTATATATATTATACATTTATTAATCGTTAAAGTTATCATCTTCGTCGTCATTTTACGAGTTTTAATCGTCCAACAGCGAAACGAAAGTTACGAAACAAACCCAATATAAAAGTAAAAGTCCAAAACCCACTTAACCAGTGCAGTAGCTTCTCAATAGAGTATTCACAGAATCACAGTCAGTCACAGACTCTCGGAGTAAGAAAGAACCAAAAATAATAAATTGAAAAAAATAATAATAATAAAGAGAGAGCTTCTTCTTCAGCCTTTTGTGTCATGAAGTTGTTGCTTTTCTCCAAGTAACACCAGAAACCAAAAAAAGCAAGCCAAACAATGTCTTGGCTCTTTGGTTCCCTTCAGCCCGACGACGATCCACATGACGCCGACGAATCACCAACGTCCTCGCCGCAAAACGACATGTCGCTTCTCGGCCAAACCATCGGCCGCCAACTCCGCGGCGTCGCTAGCTTCCTGGCTCCACCGCCGTCGTCCCAAGACGACGCCGTTCCCTCATCCAACTCTCGACCACAGTCGTCGCCGCAATCGCAATCGCAAGCGCTTTTGGGAATCCGAAACGATCTTGCGGAGATCGGCGGGAGCTTCAGGAGCGGACTCTCGCTTTTCTCTACAAATAGCAACAAAGCCGTCACGGAGATCTCCAAATTCGCTTCGAACCTGTTGCAGCTTCAGAACGAAGCTATAGAAGACGATGTTGATAATGATGGCGGTTCCGCGCCGGGGATTTCGGACGAGCTTCTCGGTTTCGTCTCCGAGATTTCGGGGATGCCAGACTATTGGACCGACTTTCCAATAGCAGTCGATCAGGGTAAAGTTTTAAACTTCACTTCTGTGTGAGGATTGCATACTTTATTGTTCAAATTGAATGCAATGTTGGTTTTGTTTACATATTTTCTTTGTATGTATTGGGTAGGTTTGTATATGAATTTGTGGATTGTGAATTTGAAGTATACTGTTCAGCTTACATTGAACTTTTAAAGTTGTGCCCTTTTTATGCTGAGGAAAAAGCTAAAATTTATATCATAAGAATTTACAATTTCTTGAAAGCTGGCATGCATTTTATGTAATACTTTTCTGTTTGGACTTTGGAATGAGAGATAAGGGTATTGTTATTGGAGACCTCTGATTCCTTTTGCTTCCACTACATAGGATTACAGGATAATGAACTTACTAATCCCAGTTGAAACAAATTGACATGACATTTATGTTCCCAATATCATGCTGTTTGGTTTTGAACTTTTTTAATTGCAGATTTCAGAATGTCTGGTGCTCAGAGAGAGCACGCGTCTGCTGTTGAGCGATTGGTTCCAGGGTTTAGGGATCTAAGAGTCGGGCTTTGCAGTTCCATGAGGGAGGAACAATTTTGGATGATCTATTTCATGTTGTTGCTTCCAAGACTAAATGAACAAGATTTTGAGCTTCTATCAACCCCCAAGGCAAGAAGTTTGTCTTCCACCTCTTGTTGCATTAGTCTTATCTTATCCATATTTACATGCAGAATAAAAGCCTAAATACAATTTGCTTTGGGAGGACACTATGGAGTTTGACTTTTATTTATAATTCATTCTATGTGTGTGTAGGTGCATCTTACCATATTTGAGCTTACTGCAGCTTGCAGCCCTTGTAAGTGAAAGCTCATAAATGGGCATGATCTGTGCATTACCTGTCACCAGTTGCTCTTGTGCAACCTCATTGGTTGTTGTAGTTTCTCCAACTGTCTCTCCTTTGCTTGTCCTTGAGCGGAGTTCCTTGCATTTCTTTTAACTTCATAGTAAATGTTATAGCATCTGTTTCTGGAGATAGGAGATAGGGGGATCTACAATGTCCTATCTAGACATGGGAATCAGAACTGTATTGTTTTTTGTTATATGGGTAGTGGTTTGACTGATCTCTTCGAAAGGGAACGGAGTGCTTGATTCACTTAATTTGTCTAAGCTAGCTTTTCAACTTCAAAATGTTTAAATCTCATGTGTTTCTTTCGACCGAGTCCATGCAAGAATAGAGTCGGTGACTCTTTTAAGTGTCCTGTAACTGGAAGGGATTTTCTAAGCTAGGTAGCAGTGTTTGAAATATTATATATAAAATGTGTTTTGAAAAGCACTTTGAATATTTTTTTCAATTCCCACATTGCAGCTTCCAACGATTTTTATAACAAATGCAGTATTTTTAAAGAATTATTTCTTTGCAGATTGTTGAAGCAAGAGATGCACTTCTGCAGAAGCTTCAAAACAAGAGGAAAACACTGGTGGATAACTCTGAGAAGTCGAGTCTTAAGTCATCTCAAAAGGACATCCAGGTTGGGGAGACACAAGGGGAGGATATCGTATCTCAAGAAAAGGAAGCTTTGACTGGGATTGTGAATACAGCAGAACGGTTAAAGATGGACGATGAAGAGAGCACTGAACAGTGGTCTGAAGAGGCAAGTATTAGTTCTGGCACTTTTGTAGATGGCCCAAAAAAAGATGAACCAGAAGAGGATATCTCATTCAGCGATTTAGAGGACGATGAAAATGACCTTTCTAGTAGAGTATCAGGCCTAAGGCGAGCACATGCACAGGACGGTAGGGCCTATGGATCAAATGACTGGGTTCAGCTGAATAGAAGTTCTGATGTTGAGGTTGGCCAGCAAAAGGCTGGTCAGTCAAAAGAGAAAGATTCAGAAGGCGAGGAGTCAAATGACTGGCTTACTGTAGATGAGTTTGATTAGGCAAATTTTCTGCTTGTTTGTCAACTTATTGTAAAGTTTTTGCTGCTTCTTTTTCTGCTCTTTGGGTTGGGTGGGCTGGATTCTGTACTTAAGGACATCAGCATTGTACACAAGCTTCTTTGTTGAAATTAATAATGCAATGAAGTATATATCAAAATTGTCTTTTTCTTTCTAGTTGGCTAGATATATAATTCAAGAAATAGATTTATAGAAGAAACTGTACGTGTTCGAGAAGGCAACTGGAGTTTAAAACGGGATTAAAAAGAAGGATTTTTTTCTTTTTTTGGCAGAAGGTAAAAAAACGTTAATGTAGAATTATTCAATTGTTCCAACTTCCAATGACATGAGCCGTCTTAACTTTTCTATACATCATGAAATCATTTCCTCCAAAAAGCAGCAATTGTTTCAAGTCTTGAACACAATACAAGCGTGCAGAGTAAAGCAGTAAAACAAGAGTTTTTGTCGCTTATTGATCTCAATAGCAAGTGCATAAAGTAATTATTCTCAACCAACACAGTTCGAATGAAAATTGATAATTCACAGTAACTTAATAACTGAAAAACAGCATGCTAGCTAGAGCGTTGTGATGAAGATAAAAGAAAAAACACAGAAGAAAAGCGAGATGAAGTTGGTTATGATGAGGACTTAGGAGTCCAACTCGAAATATTTGAAGACTGACAAAGTGTTGACATGAGAAAGATCTTTCTCACGCTGATCAAAAGTACGAAGCACATTAGTTGTGGGTCCCACCCTAACATGCACTTTCTCGAGATTGGGAAACCCTCACGAAAGAGAATTGAGCTTGATTTCCAAAGCCAGCAACATATCGAAAGGCAGGGCGGTCCTGACTTTTGGAAGGCCTAGGGGTGAAAATCTAAATTGGGCCCTTAAATTTAGTTGGACCAAAAAAAATTTTTGCAAATCAAAATTCATAATTGGGAATTTGGAATCAATATTTCATTAACAAAACAATCCAAAATTTAGAATCAGCAACAGCTAATCAAAATTTTTTGTTGTCTTATTCTAATGGAAATAAGAAGAGATTTTCAACCTAATCAAAATTTCACAGCCACGTGAATGTTTTAAAACTAAAAAATGTTCCACATAAACAAACAATGGGCTTTCTAAGTTCAACTTCTCCATCCATGCCAACAATTTCTAGTCATATCCTTAATTTCACTTCTTAAAAACCAACTAAACCAAGCGTTTACTCTTTAACCTTTTACACCTCTTTTTTGATTACTAAATTTTTTTTTTTTGGGACCTCTATTGGGCCTTAAAAAAGACAATAGGGTCAGAAATATAAATGGTTTTTTTTTTTACAGCATAATTACTTTTAAATATATATTAATATATATATTATACTATATATATAATATAAATTTTGTGAGCCCCTTAAAGGTGGGCCCTAGGCCGTCGCACTCCGTGCACTCTTTCAGGGCCGGCCCTGTCGAAAGGTGGTGGAAATGAGACGAATCCTTTTTAACCCTTTACACATTCTCACCGTCAGCGTCTTGAGGCGATGAAGTGAACCATCAATGACCAAGCTTTCTAACCCAGAACACCATTGCAATGTCAACAAGAACAAAACACACGCGGGTCAACTTGTCCAGCAAGATTCACATCGCACAGCACAAGAGTCGACATTGTCATTTTCATTTTCATTATTTCATCATGTAATCCATTAACAAATAAATTAGACAGCGGCAAACTTCAAATGAGCCACCGCGCGCGTTTCCTTTCCCTGGAAGGATCGGTGAGCTAGGCAAGGCAACAAGCCACCTACCTCGGAAAACACGAATGGGCCTGCTCTTGGGCACCTTGGGTGGGCCACACCATGAGACCAAATATTAACAAAAGTTGGGCATACAGTTAACCGAAAGCCCATCGTCTGTTCTTGTATGGTTCAGGACATTTCATGTCAAGCTGGAGATAGCCCATATAACTATATATGGGCTTTATACTAAAACGGTCAGGGTTACATAAATTATTATTTCCATAATTTGAAAAACACAAATCAAATAAATAATCCCTGCCAAACTCCACGTGCCCACCATGTGCCATCATTAATTGGGAATAGCACTATATATACCAGTAGTATAGATTCTTTTGTGCCATGTCTGCACACCAGAATTAATAATATCGAATATTAATAATTAATAATAAACCCAAGCATGCATAACATCCTGTGGATCTATATGTACTTGATCTTTAACGGCTAGCAAGCTAGTAGCTAGCTATATGATGACAAAACAAAGAATGAAACAAATTAACCACAACCAATAGATGCAGATGTGGATCCTAATTGCACTCAGATCGAGCCATCCATCAGTTCCTAAGAGGAAGCTAGATCTGCATAAGCATATAGGATCAGAACCAATATTAGATTTTACTGCATGCAATTTGCAATAGTAGAGGACACCGCACGCGACAAAATTCAATTAAAGACCAGTACTCATACATACCAATATACCAATATCTTGTACCAATGAGTTAAGAAATAAATTACCTAAACATATGCATGCAGATGCAGCATCAGGATCTGGGTAGAGCGTTAAATTCAAGAAGGGAAAACGTGTGTAATTGCCCACTTATACAATATATAAACCCTAATGAAGCAAAAAGAATGTGCATTAATTCAAATTCAAATTAAATTAAGGTAGCTATCTAGGCACAGAAACCTATCTATATGTATAAATAAATTAGAGATAAAAGAAATGACCAAAACCATGTGGAAGTTCGTGCTTTGTAAATTGTAGTAGGAGTGATAATGATGGAGTCCTGCATATCGATCAGTGTACATATATGGAATGGAGGTCAATAATTTGGTTCTGATCATGGCATATGCATGATGATGAGAAAAGAAAATGCATGAGTTGAGAGTCAGATCGAGATCTAAGAAATTAAATTTAATTAATTAAAAGGGTATTGCGTAGACCGATCACATCATATCAGTAGATGATGAGAATGAGGGTAGCAGAATCACGGATCTCACAAGCTTACAAAATCCTCCAGCGATTAATACTTCTCATTTCATTTATATACAGTCACGGATGTACCATAACATCCATTCATTCATTCATTTTAAGACAGAGAGAGAGAGAGAGAGAGAGAGAGAGAGCAAACTTTCAGGCTCATCATACATGCATGCATTATGCATATGTGGATGCCCGGTCTCTTCCCCACCTCTCACTTACTGCCTCGTGCACAGCAC
Source organism: Purshia tridentata (assembly GCA_003254885.1). Lineage (NCBI taxonomy): Eukaryota > Viridiplantae > Streptophyta > Magnoliopsida > Rosales > Rosaceae > Purshia > Purshia tridentata. Next base: position 52,303 of record QANT01003805.1, on the reverse strand, counting down.
AGCACACCATCTTTCTCTCTCTCTCTCTCTCTCTCCCCCCCCTTTGATCTCCAACCACCATTTCACATGCTTGCCTAGCTGTACGTACTGTTTAATTTGCTTAGGCTGCGAGCTATACAGTACATCGTTACACTACTATTGGTGCTCGGTTCGGCACCCACATCATCCACAAATGACAAGTTGACACATATCCCATATCTTTAATTTTGACTATAAGTCTAAACAGAGTTGACTGTCTGCCATGTCATTATACCGAACCGAACTCGGAAATTAATCGGTGCCGAACCCGTTAGATTCGTACGAGTCTCGAGATCTGTTTCCTGAACCAGTTCAGACGAAGGAGTGGTTCGGCTCGTCTTCAACTAAGATCGGTACTAACCTTGAGCACACATTTTCCAAGAGAATGCACTCAAGTGTCGATCACGCTAAGTCTCCTTTCTATCTAATGAAAAGCAAGCATGACAGGACAGCCATCTCACCTATTACCCACTCTCCATACTTGCATTTAATGCCCAAGTGTCCTGGTAGGTAAGATAGGTACTATTGACAGGCTGACATGGCCTCACCGTGATCACCCATCCCCATGCAGGTATTATGGGTTTTTGCCTATAAATAGAACCCTCTCTTCTCTCTTAAAGGGGAACAAAAAAAGGGAGGGAGAAAATATATACCAAGAAATACACAGAAAGCAGATATCAACTTGATTGATTTCAAGCCTAGCTCTTGAGGTTGATCTCTTGATTCTTAATGTTTTCTAACTATAACATACCATCGGAGGGTTCTTAGCTAACACCTCACTGGTGTAAGTTCCTATCGTTGCTTTCTTTCTCATACAGGAATTATCAAGCTTTGAGGTCGAAAGTGCAAGACCAAGTCTTTTTAGATTCATCTACGTTGATCCAGAGGCTTCCAGTTTTTGACATCTAACAACTACCACCACCACACATGCAATATATATGTATCTGCATTACGTCTCTCAGTCTCTGTGTTACTGTGTACATATATATATATATATATATATGTACGTGTGAAATGTCAACCTCTTTTCTGGCCACTATATATATTCCATTTTACTGCGCACTAGTGATCACTGGCCAAAATATATTAAATAGCAAAAGGCCAGGGCTCACTTTCAAGATTTTGTATACTCAAATGTACACATATTCACATGCATCGACTTATAATATACCACACACTCCTACGTATAACCTCTCTAGAGTTTGAACCAATTTCAAACATAAGATTGCAACCTAAACAAAGATTGAAGTAGCTAGCTAGGAAATTAGGAACAATATGACAAACAGGACCTCCAATTTTTCACTCAATTAATCGCCTTTCATGCGGGACCTCTCTAGTTCAGAAATAATGAAGCATCTACTCTTTAGATATCCCTGTTCAGTATGTACACTTCTTCCATAAAGTTTCATTCTTATTGTAATTTTGGTGAAATATATTTCAGCCGACACATTTTCTGAAGAATATTAAGATGTAATAACGTAACCAAAATATATAAATTAAATTCTAAATGGCCCACAGCTTCACCATTCCATACTAAACCCAATCACATATATGATTCCATGAACCTTTAATGTAGACTTGCATTGTTGAACTGTTTATGCATGAAATAGTACGTTGATTGAAACGTAAACTGAAAAGCCTTATGGCCCCAAGATATGAAGATATAGTAACGATATATGCAGTACTCTACATTAACCATATATATGAAGGACTCAGCGTTTCTATAAATGTTGCAACAAAGGACCAGCAAGCCAAAGGTTTTCTTACATAGTCCCTATAGGCTATATATATTATCTAAGCCTCTGGTCCCCCCATCAATACCAAGGCCAAAACTCAATTATTGTTAATCAGGTAACAAATTAATCATGCGAGAAAAAAAGGCAAAAATTATTTATTAATTAATCTATAATTTATCCAAAGGAATTCATTTGAAGTTCTTTTGGGGTAATCACCACAGAGTAACCACGCATTGCATTACGTGGCATATTAGCTTATTGTTATCAATTTATTCAAATTATAAAACGTACATAATTTTAAAGATATTGGTTATAAGACTTTTGAATATTAATGATTTTGAATATATAATGATCACTCACAAATTTTTTTCATATATATAGCAAATTAATGGATTGAAGGAATTATAAAAGTTGCATGCCAACTAGCAAAGTTTTTGGCAGCTGCCTTTTGAGCTTAGCTGCTACGTACTGCTAGCGAGCCCCATGTTCACGTGATGTACTGCTTAGGGTTTTTTGTTTTCTTGTACTCCTACTCACTTCCCACTATTCCTATTTAATACCTCTTTTCACTACTAAACCTCTACCACTCTCTCTCTCTCCGCCTATACTACTTCTCTCTTTGGTTTCAAAGAGAGACAGCTAGTAGTTGTGCCACAATGGAGTCCAGTAAGCAGGTGTATGCTCTCTCCCTCATATTCATGCTCTTCATCTCCTCAGCCGCTCCAATTCTTGGGTGTGGCTTTTGTGGGAAGCCTGCCCCAAAGCATAAGGGAAAGCCCTCCAAACCCAAGACTCCCAAAGGCCCCATTGTCAAGCCCCCAGCAATCAGAGTCCCTCCAGTCACAGTCCCCCCAATCGTTAAGCCACCTGTGACCCTCCCCCCCATCGTGAAACCACCTGTGACCCTCCCTCCAATCGTGAAACCACCTGTGACCCTCCCCCCCATCGTTAAGCCACCTGTGACCCTTCCCCCCATCGTGAAACCACCTGTGACCCTCCCTCCAATTGTGAAACCACCTGTGACCCTCCCTCCAATCGTGAAACCACCTATAGGCCTTCCTCCAATCACAATCCCTCCAGTGACTGGGACACCAATTACCACTAAGCCCCCAAGTCATGGGACACCATGGCCTCCACCTCCAGGGGCTGCTCCATCCAAGGGTGGTGGTAATACTTGCCCCATTGACACCTTGAAACTTGGTGCTTGTGTGGATCTTCTTGGTGGGTTGGTCCACATTGGGCTGGGTGACCCGGTAGTGAATGAGTGCTGCCCAGTGCTGCAAGGGCTTGTGGAACTTGAAGCCGCAGTGTGTCTGTGCACTACTCTAAAACTCAAGCTTCTCAACCTCAACATCTTCGTTCCCATTGCTCTTCAGCTCCTTGTCACTTGTGGGAAGACACCTCCTCCTGGTTACACCTGCTCTTTGTAGAAGGTAAGTTAATTAATTAATTAGTGACAGCTGTTGTCCCCAATTCCTAGCCCTAACTTGAAGATTTTTGTGCTCACATTTGAAAAATCAGTTTCGACACAAAGTTATATATATAATAGTTTTGCTAGTCTTGGGAGTTGGAAGCCAGTTTTTTTTTTTAGCTAGACTTTTTTTCCAAGGGTGTACGTTTAATAACCACTTCCCGAGTCAGTCTACTAGCTAGTGTAGTCACTAGTGTACCAATTGGTATATGAACACATGAATTCTAATGACTTCATATATAATTAAACAAAATGAATTAACGACATATTTTGAGAGTATGTGTATGATATTATTATAAATAATAGTAAGAACAAAGAGTGAATAATATTGATACCCGTATTGCACGTAAAATTTTCCCATCTCTTGCAAGCTCTTTCTCTAGTACACAAAAACACACATGCTCATGAAATAATGTAGGGTTTATTGGATTGCAGGTTGGTGGCTAGATTGATGTCATGGAAGGATCTTCGCCATGAGAGGATGTCGAGGCTTCCCTTTCTTGTTTTCTAATCTTAATTGTTCCCCCAAAATATTTGCAATTTCTTCTTTGATTGGTATTGAGCTGATGTACTCTGACTAGCTAGCTCATGATGATATTGCACACCATTTATTTTTAATTATTAGCAGAATATTAATGTTGCATCAAGTACGTGTGTTTTTTTATCTCAGAGAACTAAGCAATCAAAGATGCTTTTGTCGTCTTATTTCGTATCTTATTCGATTTTTTTTTTTGGGGGGCGGGGGGTTAAAGGCGTAATTTTTTGTAATAGTTATATCCTCTTTTTTATTAACTTATTTATAATTAGTTAAATTACACGAGACTTTCTATGTTTCGCCAAATTTTAATACTCTACTTATTTTGGAAAGTAAGGCGGATGAAAATTTGAAAAATGAGGTTGTTGGCCAACGGGCCGGGGATTCTTCTTCTATATTTTCTGTTTAATTTGATGAGCATAAAATGCATAGACAATTAACTTGTTTACACGAATTCAACCATCAAGAACAAACTGTCAATGCATTTTAAGCTCTTGACAAATTTGATCATTATACGGATTCACATGATACGATTAATTATTTGTATCAATTTTAGGTCAATATTTTGAGTGATGCAGGTTCAAGTCAACGTACTAAGTCTCACCCTTATATTTACATATCAATTTCAGGTTTACATCCAAAATACAATTGAGTCAAAAAAGTAATGCTAAGAAGATCATATTTTAGGTTTGCATTCAAACTGTGATGTCCATAACATTAAGCTAATATATATGGTTACCAAAATGTGGTATCAGTACGTACATACTACATAGCAATATTAATTATTGTTAAGCCAAGCCTAAATCCATTAACTCTTGTGAAACTCGTGTTATGGTTGGTGTAAAAAATTGTTTGTAACCCCTATAATTGGAGAGGGAGAGAGAGAGAGAGATGTTAGGTGGTTTTGGATTCCTATGGGCTTGGAGGAATCAAACCTTTTGTAAAGCAGACACATACAAACAGTAAATAAAGAACTTTCCTGTCAATTCAATTTAGGGTACTGTAACTTATAGGGACATGGTGGACACCACAAAACATGCTATTGCTATGATATATATATCTATTTGATATACTTGCTTAATTGGATTATCACCCAAAAGAAGAAAATTGATTGATGATGATGAGACGCTTGGAATTGGATGAATGATCCACCAACAGACACAAAGACAGAGAGAGAGAGAGAGATAAGCACCCACCCTTATGTAAATAAATAGTGCCCTTCATATATGCGTTTTAATTAACAGAGTAAATCATTCAGCAGTTTCAACAATTGTAAGTTGTAACACAATCAAGATCTGATTTTTCTTGGTTTTTTACTTTTGATTTTTGAAAGTTGTACTAGGCCTTTCAAGGAACTAGGACAAGTCATTCCCGTGACTGAGGTGAATATGTTTTGCTGTCGAGGAATTGTATAGATTGATATATCATATATGACACCCTTATCTTTTGGGATTGGCCTTCTTTTCTGTCAGCATAACAAATACACAGAAACAAAAATTGAAAAAGGAAATAAAAGTCTGTCTTAAATATATACAAGGGTTTTCAGATGAATATGATTTGTTGACAATGAGTTTACCAAGGACATGCAGTGAGTCAATACTTCTTTGCTTTACTTTTCTCTTTCATTTTCCAAGTTGTTCCCTAGGAAATATTTTCATTCTAAAAAAAGAGAGAGATAATCTCTGTTTTAGGATGATCAGCTCCAAATTATAATCTGAGTTGGGCTCTGTAATTGGCCAAAAGTCCAGACCCAGTGGGATTAAAGTAGAGGGGACCACAGACCATTCCAATGTACTGCACATGGCCACATGGAACATGGTTCGTCTCTTTTCCCAATAGAATCATACAAATATCTATTGTGTCGTCTGTAGTGTGTTTTGAAGGCTTCCTCTTGTTGTGTCACTGCAACCCAGAAGTTCCTTGTTCTATACCAACACCATATTACCATATGATTTTCCACCAAGTTTTTAATATGATAATAAGAATCATATTATTTAGGGTTCTTTCTTCTTATTTTTCTATTTCCCACAAAATCTGACACACAGAATATCAACAAGGATATGGTTATTTATGTATGTATGTTTTTAAATGAAATCCACCCAAGAAATATTTTGTTAACCCCTGCAGCTTGTTTTGTTATTCTCTCAAATCTCAATGCAATATAACATGTTTTTTCAAGCTCGAACGAGGCTTCTATTGTAAAGCACAAAATCAATGATCATGTTGATGAATTGTATGTATTTCCTTGTAGATGTTTAGATAGCTAGGTAGGTCGGCTCATCGATGGACGATGGATTATCATTGTCTCTACCAGACAGGGTCACGAAGACTACAATGCCTTGTGTCACGTCACATACCCATACATGTATATTAGCAGAGGATCCAAATCCATACATGTAGCATGCTCAATACAATCCATTGAAACAAGATGGTGAATGGTGAAATACTGCAAGAATGACATTGCACAGAAATGACTTGAAATGTGAATCCACAATGAATAAACATTTTCAGTTCCTTTCTCTAGAACAAGAGCACAGCATCTAACTATGTTGAACCAACTGGATTAGCCACTAAAACACAATCTAAATCAGAACTACATCTCAAATATGAAAGGTGGGGCTCCCGCACTAACCAAAACACAGCCACACCACCAATTAATAAGCCCTACATATGAAATTTAAAATAAATAAAAAACTTTAAAAATGGAAAGAAAAATTTATTTCTGAATTGAACTATATATATGTTACAAATCCTCTAACAAAGGATCGCTGATCTACCCACTAGCTTAGCTCTGAGAGGCGGGCTGAACGTTATGATAAGCCACCAATACAGCCATCAGCATCATGAAGCTTTATTCAATGTCAATCCGCTAGGAAGGAATGTAATTCGGCTACACTGTTTTAACTTGGCAAGAGCTTCTTGCGACTTACCGAGCTTCAGCTCCACATAAACTGCAGTCAAAGTAGCTTCTGGACTGTTGGGTATTATGGACAATGCTTGTGCAACAAACTGACGGGCCTGATCAAGTTCACCTTGTATCGCATACAAGGCAGCAAAATTTACACACAGGGCTGCAAGCGCCTCTTCTGGCTTGAGGAATGCAATACCCATTGCATCATCAGACGAAGAATTTTTAGCAGTAACTGATCCCACATTCAAATCTTCATAATCAACAGTCCTGACCGCTTGCAATTGCTCACAGTCCTCTTCACTGAATGGCAATTCAATATTATTAACTCCGGACAAATATGTTAATAAGTGATCAGCAGCATCCTTTGGCCTGTTAAGCAAGCAAAGAGCCTCTGCTGCATACACATGACCTAGAAAGATGTATATTCTTGAACATTCTGGAAGTTCCAAGAGAGACCTTGCATTTGACAAGGCCTTCAGAGGGTTTTCCAATTCCAACTCTACATATGCCAGATTAGCAAGAAGAGCTTGTTTGACCAATAGATTTTCCTTTTTACGAATATCTGCATAATAGGAAAGGGAGTTCTGCACAAGCTCCTGAGTAGTTCCTCCCTTTTGCTCTTTTGCATCCCCATTTGTGCTAACCTGACCCAAGCCTATAGATAGCACAGATGCCTCAGAATCAATGTTGTGCAAGTTCTTGTGGTTTGAATTCTTGGGAGATGCCACTTCACCTAATTCATTATCATCTAAGAAGAAATTAGAGGGCAAAGAATTCTTACAATAATTTGAATCTGAACAGTTCAGCAAGTACAGGGCATTAGAGAGACACTGCCGGGCAAGGGACATTGAAAGCTTAGGCTGCTGATCACTGCCCAAAAACAAATCACCCCTTTCAAAAAAACCTGAGTTTCCATTCTTAAAAATGCCATCTTCCATTACCAGTTGCCTCCACTTTCCCTTGCCAATGACATGAACTCTGACTTCTGATGAAGCCAGACTGGTTTTTAGCAGTCCCTTCTCTACAGCCATCAGACAGCATTCGGCGAGTCGAAGCCACAACAGAGGCCGGTTGTAGAAAATTAAACCAGCCTTTTGGAAACAGTGTGCAGCAAGTAGTGGTTTCCCACAAGCCAAGTTTTGCATACCACAGTTATATATAATTAGGAGAGAATTATCCAGTGAAAAAGTTGACAGATTTAAAGGCCTGTCCTTCCGAAGAGATGAACAACTAAGCAATGCTTTGTTGAAGAATACTGATGATGTGTGATATTTCCCAAGCTGATAATAAATGCATCCTAGATTATTGTTGATCATGCTCGAGATCCTTGTATCTGCTCGATTACTAGCCATCAACAGCTTGATGGCTTTACGATAATTACCACGAGCATATTCAAGCTGGGACTTCAAGAGGAGAGCCATAGATAAATCTCTTCCACGTGCGATGTTCATAGCATGCTTCACTTCACGTTTCGCTTGCTTCAAGTTCTTAGTGAGAAGCAGAAATCGAACCTTGTAAAGTTGCATCTTCAGCTTCAGATATACAGAAGAGACAGATACGTCAACTGAATTCCTCGAAAGGTCATTTGAAGATAAGAGACCAGTTTGCTGTGCTACATCCATGTCAAAAACAACACTATCATACTCGCCTGTCTCCTCGGACTCCAAGGCATTTGCATTAGCATCGTTATCCAAATTAGGAGCATCTGTGACTGATGTACAGGTAGGAGGAGATGGGGATTTTGAAACTAAGTTAGCAGGTTGCTGCAACACAGTGCTTCCATTGTCTCCTTGATTCATACAACACACACCAAAAGCTTTTTCCAGATAGATTAAAACATCCTGACAAAGAACAATTGCAATGAAAATAATTCAGGAATAATAAACCGAACACAGACATTAAACCAAAATAAGGGAACGTGTACATCTTCAAAGTCCAGCATCAGGAAATTTGAAAATGAAATCAAAACATATTTGAAGGATTGCATGCCACCTTAGTTCAAAACTAAATTTTCAGAGGTAGAAACAATCAAAGCCAAGTGGGCCAAAACAAGTTCCACTCCAGATAAGAACTGTCTGAAGTTAACAGTTCCCCAGTATGTATATATAAGCATGGATTTGGGTCCCCCCGTTTCAATGACATACAGGGTAAAATGAGTACACATTTAAAATCAATCCATTAAAGTTAAAAAGCCAGGAAAAACTCAAAGCCATCATCATAAAGCAGTGGATGACTTACAAGCTACCATCCAGACTTCCACTCTCATTTACCACAATCACACATGTTCCCGCGCAGATACACACAAGTTCAATGCGCACAGTATGCTTATTTAACCACACAAAAATGACTACTTTCCACATGCTACAGCTTGAGATGCAACACCCTTCACATTTAATAGGGTGCATCTTAAGGCATTTTATTAAGGTAAACTAGCCATATGCCAAATTTAAGTTAGTTGAATTCTTCCCATAACACAATCTGAAGAAGCATAAGTAGATCAGTATACAATGGAATGGTGTCGTGAACTAGGGACATGTTCATCAAATTGGCACGATACCCCAATTTGACAATTTGTGATGTGAGCTTCCACCACACTATTGACATGTAACATGATGTCAACTTTGTGATGAATCAAACTTAAAAAAAAATAAAGGATCACCAGCATGATGCCAAGGTTCAGGCTTCGGCACGTATTATATTCTACAGTACCATCCCTAGACAACAATGGTAGAATTAAATGGACATCATGCAAAATTATAAAAAGAAGCAACAAATTACACTATTAGAATTAGAACTTACAGCAGATTTTGTTGCATCATGGCAAGCCAGCCCAACATCCAGCAACAAAAGACAAATATTAAGAGCAGTTTTCTGCATATGAAAAAGACGCACATAAGCCAGCATTATAACTGCAAAAACAATATTATTTTAGGTAATAATTAATTTACCTCATCTATGGGTCCTCTATTTTGGAACAGAGGTTCAACAACAGACAATGCCTTTGCATATTCATGAAGGTGGAACCAGATAACTGCCTACATAAGCCCAATTTTGAGACAAAAGTTTCAGTCAAATTAGAAAGTGAAAAGATTTCTTTTTTTCTTGGCTTATATATTCAACAGTTATTATGGACAGTAAAAACATGATGAGTTAACCGATGAAGTTATAAAGTCCCATACAATGTTTAAGGTAGCAACGTAAGTGTCAAATTCATCCATGTAAACAGCGGAAAAAGGATGTGTCATTGTACTACTTCCTTTGGACCCCAGAGTAACTTTATCTCCAATATTGCCAGAAGACTCCACCTGTTCCGCAGATGCTCGAGCAAGCTCTTCGCTTCGCTTCTAAACAATATGAAGAAATTAATAATAGATACAAGTTAAGATGAATTTATCATATCAACAGAAATACAGCTCCTGCATCATGTTGATGCTTGCCTCAATAGCAAAATGCAAAACATCAATTATAAATGCAGGTCTTTATCACATTGGTAAAAATAACAGCCCATGCATGCCAATTCTAATCATATTTCACTGTTACTGAAATTCAGATACTACCATATCAAACTGAAATGCAGCTAGCTTCTAATCATAGATTCATAATACAATTTCAATTCTAATATGCTAGTTTGGTAATTATAAGTTTCATTCTATTTCATTTATTATTTCCATTTTGGGAAGAACTAACAAATATTTACAATTTATATAAAATTCTAGGCAAATGGGGGCAAAACTACCAAAATTCTAATTTACGTTACTTATGTCTGAATTTTCACTATATTCTGATGGAAAAGGTCAAACAAAACAAGACATACTCCTTTCAATTTCATAAGATTACACTCGGAACCGTCCCTAGCCATCATGAGAATGAAAAAACTTACTATTTAAATTATATCAATTAATGGAACGGCCAAAAATATAACATTTTTAAGAAATATGAATTTGTCAAATTATCTGTATGCATCCCTTTAACAGACTCACAGGATCAGTTAAATTAAACACTCTTAAAAAAGTTTCTAAACTTTTGACCTTAATAACAGTCAACAGCTACAATTTCCAGCTTCAGGTTCAGACCTCTACCTGCCTCTACTAGGTAATGGTTCTATACTTAGGTTCCCTAAATTGTAGTTCCACCCATGCAGTCACCTCTTCAATCTCACTCTCCCTCAACAAATTGTATTGCATAAATCTAGAGTACAATTAATATACGAATGCTAAGAATTAAAAAGGAGAAATTACAAATTCTACAACAAAATCAAGAAACAAGTAAAAATCAGACTCAGGCATAACTGGTCACCCAAATGAATAATAATCTCAAAAAGTTTGACCTAATTAGAAACACAGAGTGCTCCAAGCCATCAAAAGTTCTACCATTGCTCTCCACCAAAGAAGGAACCCTCTAGAAATCTTGAAATCTCCCTCTCAGAAACTTTCTATGCCATGATGCAAGCAAATCAGAACAATTTCCAGCATCACCCAAGAAAATCCATTTAATATCATTAACATGAAAAGTTCAACAATTATAGAATAAGGAAAAATTTCACATCACCTTTTATTTAGTAACCAGTTAGAATTGGAGATGTTTCATGTGTGAAGTGTATACAATATACATAGATACATGTGAATGGGGATAAAAGGTAAAAGAAAAGAGACCTTGACGTCGTTAAGTACTTCAAGCAACCTCTTAGGATCTGAACAACCATCTCGATAGAATTCCGCAAGTCCAATATTGTGCAATATCTGATAAGAAGACCAATGAAATTCAATTACAAGTAGTATGCAAAAAGGTGATAAAATACTCATCTCTGAGCAATTTGAATCAACGGGCAACATAATTCAGTTCCAACATAATTCAAGAAGATGATATCAACCACAGCATACTAACAACACTATTCCACTAAAATAAATATAATCCACTCAAGATTCTGATTTATCCCACTTAGCTTAGCTACAACCTTAACATTCAACGCGATGAAATAATAAATTCTGTAATTCGAAAGTACTTAAAAATTAAAACCCCTATATAAGATCCAATGCATACCCAAAACACCAACAGTAATGAACTCGAAACAAACAACCATGTGAACGACACCCATTGATTAAATTGAAAAACGAAAAAAGAAAGAACCCACTAGCTAGAAAAACGATTTCAGAATTTGGGTTTTGAAATAATTACTTTGGGATCGTCTGGTTTCCTCTTCAAGCACTCGTGTAAGGCCGTGAGGCACTGATCGAACTTGCCCGACTGGAATTGCAATAAGGCGTCCTGCGCATAAGCTCGGGTTACGGACAAGACGGCTTCGTCCTCAGAAGCTGAAGAAGACCCGTCTCGATTCGCAACCGTTAATGACGACGACGACGACGAAGATGAAGCCATTCGCGAATCGATCGATCAGGGGCCAGAAGCAAAGAGACCTTATCTCAATGCGATGCACGGGAACAAGGAAAAATACAAATCCCTCCCGGAAATGAATAAAAAGCGAACCCTAACTGTTGGGAGAGTAGAGTTTGAAATTGATTTGAATCGGGGTGGGGTTTGGGGTTTACGAAACCCTAAGGCTTGGAAAATTTGCAGAGAAGGACACTTAAATGAGTTTCTTTTGCTAAAATGTGTCTGATTTGCAGGGAGAAAGAGAGAGAGATGGAGGGAGAGTGGAAAAGGATGCGACTATACGCCAAATTGGGAGAGATACTGATCAGTTTTTGGGGCTTCTTTCGTTGCTGGGTTTTTTAGTCCAAAATTACTAGTTTTTTCGGTGGGTGTGTCTCGCTTGTACACTACAAATTGGGCTTCACAAAACCTGTGTTTATCTTTATATTTATTTATTTATTGTCTTTTTAAAATTTTAAAATTTTAATTGATGGGAGGGGCTATCGTGATTTTTGAGTCAAACCCTTTATCTGAGTATGATTAGTGATACTTTTTTTGAAGGTTTGTTTCCATTTGCCATTTGATTTGTTAAAATGATACTTAAAAAGTTTTAACCTCTTGCTTGCTTTATAGAATCAATTTACTATAAATACATCATGAGATGAGGAAAACAAACCCTAATTCAAGTTTTCTTCCGAGAGGAAAGCATATGCATTTTTAGACAAATACTTCCTTTATGACTTATTAACATCCCAAATAAATATATGAGAGTCATTGTGGCCATTCTTTCACCCGCATGTGTAATTCGGGAGATATAAAAGTCCTCTTCACAAGATTTGCATTGTCAGATTGCATACATAAGGTAAATAATGACATGTAGTAGAATGATGATTACAAAAAAGTAGTTTAGCTTAGAAGAAAGCATATCTTAAAGCTACATATATTGGGATTCACGAAAAATAGTACCTTACAATATTTATGACCAATCAAATTTTAATTTGTTATATAAATTATAATTACCGTTATTGTATCGCATTTGAATAAATACGACAAAGTATTTGCGTCATTGATTATGAAAAGTCAAATATATTTAAATTATATTACTATTTTGTCTTATAGTGTTTGCACACGATCCAAATATCTAAGTAGGATGATTTTGTTTCCCAAATAGAGAAACTTCAATCATTTAATTTGTTTGAAATATTGATAAACTTAAATATCTCTATATTTTTTGTTTTTGGGTAAAGAAAAATCGAACTTAAGTACAGAGTGAGCAATTCTATAACTCTTCTAACTAAACAACTCAAAAACTGCGAATATCCTTATACTTTATTCACCTAAAATATCAACAATAGCTAAAAAAGGAAAAATATGAAGTTCCCAACTTTGTGCAAGCTTGCAAATTATCAAATTATTTATTTAGTTTAACTATTTGTTTGAAAATTGAATTCTCCTTTTCAATTTTTTTTTTTTAAAGAAACACACAATACCAAATAATTGTGCTTAATTCGGATCAATTTTATGTTTATGCTCGTACCGCATGATACTTTAAAACTTGGTCTCAACTTGACTTATTTATATGTATTGTATTCATATTCGTGTTATTTTGTACTCATTTTAATCAGGTCGTGATTACATAATTGGAGGTGGATAAAGGATTGCGGTTTACAATTCGCATAGATTCGTTGAAGTTGATAAGACCGTTATTGAACCGTATGGTATGCATGAATGAAAGAAAATAGAAGCAAAGCTAGTTAGTAATGCGATCTAATCTAAGCATGTTCTGACAAGAAGTGGGCTTTAAACATATTGATGATATGGGCTCTAGTCTACCTAGAGCCCAACAATATGAAACCATTTTATTGTGTTATGATTTTTCATTATGTTTGATCTATACAAGGCTCAACCATCAAAAATTTCATTAATTGACACAATGCCTGATGAAACCCGAATATGATCATCCAAATTAGAGGTTTGAATTGATGATACTTGGCCACTTTGAAATTTATTTGACATGTTACATCAAAGGAAACAAGTATATAATACATAGAAGATATGAACAAACAAACTATACCTTAGGCAGAAACAAGTATAAATACAACATGCCCAACCCAACCCTAGTCAAGAAAGAAGCTGCATAACTTAAAGTGCTGGATCAAAAAGTATATAATAATGTTATTAGGCAGTCAATTATCCATTTCTCATCTCCAAGATACATTTTGGATTTCGGATATTTTGGTTCTCTTGTGAATCCTCATTCCCTTGTGAAAAATCAACACTTGTGTAAGTCTGGACACCTGGGCCGTGCCCACCACAATCCATTTCCCTTCCTTGTTGTGCTCGTCTTACTTCCTTCTGATGCTCAGTTTGTTCCAACCTTTTCCTTTTCAAACTTGACTGTGGTGGCATTTCCTTGTGCTCACTACCTATGGAATCCTCTAGTAGTTCTACTCTTTTTGAGCCTCTATTATGGGTTGCATTGACCCTGTACCTTGGTGGAACAGTTGCTACTTCCGGTCTAGATTGACATTTTTGAAGTGGTAGGCTTCTCTTGTGGAGGTTTATTCTTCCATTTCTCCAGAGCTTGTCTAGGATATGAAGTAAGTTCTGGGGGTAATCCAACTTGATTTGTTCACCGTATGTGCAATTCCAAAAGGTGATGGTTTGCTCTGAAATTGTCACATTTGGGTGATTAAGAGATTTTTCAAGGATAAGTGCCTGGAGTTTGAGAAAAGCAGAATCATATATTATTGGAGGCTGACTCCTCCGTAAACTATTAAGAGTTTCAGCCCATAGAAGTTGAAATTGATCACTGGTGCTCTCAGCCTGCATTTCCATGCCTTCCAGCCACTGAAGCAGTGGACAGGATATTATCTACAGGCACATTAATAGATTAAACCAATTAAACGACTTTCAACAAATATAAGCACTGCATGAGAGCCGAAAAGGAAATTTCAATTGTTTTTTGACCGAGTATTGATTCAAAAAGTGAAAATAGGAAAACTCAAAACAACAGATGAAACTGCTAGAAATTTCAATATCTTGGTCACCAACCCCATTAGATGAGACAGGTTTTAGAGAAACTTTTCAGAATTGCACTTTCAGAACAGCTTTCCTATTAGGGCCACACTCTAAAAAAAAGTCTCCAGCACATAATAGATTTCAATTTTTCGAACTCTTCAATAAAAAGGAGCCGGTACATGCTCATTATCTAATTTAC
Organism: Purshia tridentata; assembly: GCA_003254885.1. Taxonomy (NCBI): domain Eukaryota; kingdom Viridiplantae; phylum Streptophyta; class Magnoliopsida; order Rosales; family Rosaceae; genus Purshia; species Purshia tridentata. The sequence goes on along the minus strand of QANT01003805.1, from coordinate 37,042 downwards.
ATGAGTAATTTGAGCACGGGTTCCACTTCAGCCCGTGACAACTTTGATCTAAAATTGCTTCAATTGGAGAGGTAAAGGTTTGGTGTAAAGGTTTAGAAACACAATTCATGATAGTGAAGTGGTATATAGTTTATCATATCTCTTAGTTTTGCTATGAGAAATAAGAAGCACAAACCTCGAAGAAGGAAAGGATATCTTGCTTCAAGTGAAGGGAACTGATCAAGTGTGCCAATCCAGAATACACCCTGCAACTTTCATATCAAAAGAAGACATTGACATTAGTGAAATTTTACTAGGAGCAACTCAAACATGAAAGGCAAGAAAATGGCTACCCGGACTAACCTTGAGGCCACACTAAGACCAATTGGCGAGTCTGTTCCTATCTTTGTCTGCAGCAACTTCATATATCTGTATAATAATAACATGTGAAACATGATAAGTGGTAGCCGAAGAGGTGAAGCATCTGGAGAAATAATCATCTCCTATTGTTCTCATATTATTTCATTTAGTCCAAATAACCATTTTTCCTCAATTAAGAACAATTAATGTGTTGTGATTTTCATTAACTATAACTTTGAAATATTTTCTGATTTGCATTGGTTCATGAGGACTTTGGCTAAATTCAAACAAATAATAATTGAACTTACTTAATGGCCAAAGTGCAGCAGCATTTGATGCCATTAGAGACCTTGTAGTTACAGCCATGCTTGTTATTTCCATCAGAACCTAATTCTGAAGGATGGAATTTTTCCAGAATACATATCAAAACATCGCCATATAAGGAAATGAGATGAAGATCCACATCCTTGAAGTTTAATTCAAGCTCATCAGCACAAGCAACCACGCTAGTATACTTTTCTAGACACTTGTCCAATATTGAAAACAGATCCTCTGAGAAACTGTCAATAGTGAAACATCGTGACAGTGAGGTACAGAGAGAACTATAAAGCGACTTCCACAATGTGATAACTTGTTCAATCTCAACCTTGATCTGCAGAGAAGCGTGAGATTCTTCTGAGGAGCTTCTAATGTTTGCTGACATAAAGTTTTTCTGGTTGCAGGAGCATACAACTAGTGGGTAGGATAAGAGATGGCAGATGACAAAACATTTGCTATCAGAGTCCATTTTCATTGATGAGAAATCCTTCACATCATTTATGTAGTACTCCAGACCTTCTACAACTGCTATCCACATCCTTAAGCATCTAGGTCCAATGTGCTTGTACAATAATTCAATAGTGATAGTGAGACTTTCCAGGGGATCAAATGATGATAAAATAAATTTAAAATATTTCTGCATACCCTGCAGAATGAAATCTGTTTTGGGCGTACTCAAAGTTGCCTGAACAACCACACAGAAGTAAAGTACGCTTAAGTAAACTATTGGGGAAACCATATCCATGTAAGCGATAGAGCAGACACCTGATTTTGCATATTTAATGTCAGCAACTGTTTGCAGGTTTTCAATATACTTGATGTCTAATGCCACCTTGTAAAGAGAGGATCCCACTAGAGTAGTATCTATCTCCTCACTAAAAGCCTCAACCAACTGAAGGGATATATGATACAAGTCATTTCTGTCACTACCATCCGAACTTACTTCTTCACATAAATTTTTTATGAACTTCAATATTGATTTCAAACACAACATAATATCATCATAATTATTGGATGATTTTTTGAACTCCAATTCAACTCCTTTCAAAACAGATCTAAATAACCTTAAAGAAGCATCACCAGCTTCCCTTGATGCTTGACAGATGAGAATGTAGATCATCTTTAAATGGAAGTCCAAATGACTCAGATCCCATGGCAACCATTTAATAGGATACTGCTTCCATGAGTAATTTCCAGATATAGAGGCTGCATTCATGGATCTTTTGGCTGATAACTGATGGCTTACCTGGTTACGTGAGTCATAATCTAGATTTTTACATTTTGCCAAAATAAAATCATCAAACAAATCTATGCACAGATTCCTTGCCCAAACACTCTTACCACCATGATCAAATTGAAAAACTGCTTCAAAGATAGGCTCTACCACTAGCTTGATCACTGAAGAATCATGGAGAGAGGTATCAAGCTTATGCAATAGATAACACCACGAGTTCAAGCACGCCAAGTGGACAGATACATCACAATTACTTGACATAATGCCTATCAGTGGTGTCATAATGAGCCTTATGCTTTTTGAGGATCCACTTTTGTGGATTTCACCACTATTTCCTTTGTATGGTCCCATTTGTTGCATACCATTGTCCTCTCTTGCAGCACTTGTCTCACAGGGTAATATCATTGAAGGGTGAACAAGGGCATCAATAAGACCTTCCCAGGCAACCTGCAAAATCAGATTGCATAACAATATTGATTTAAGAAAATGGCATCATATTCTGAGACCAAATTAACTATTAATGCAGATCAACCCTTGTCAGAACCAAAGCTGGGGTAAACTTCAATAACCAAGGCTTCAAGAACCAAACAAAACTTGAACCTAGAGTTCAAGCCACTCAAGAGACATACTTGGGCCTAGAATCTAGCAAACCCAGTCAGCTCACATGTTAGAATTTAGGATAGTCCACACAGTAGTTAACTAGTTAATATCAGTTTATGACTTGGACACTTGTAAACCCAACATGAATTTGGTTAGGCATTAACAACATATTTAATAAGCAAGTTTGTTTAAGAATTGTTGCACGTTATAAATGACTCTTAAAACTTCATAAGCTTCCAAAGAGTATGACATAAATTACTATTCATAGATGGAAATATATCCTGATTTTGGAAAACGTGTCATCAACTCTTTTGAAATACCTGTGAAGCAATCTGAACTTGCGAGTCATGATATGAAAATGTATGCTCAGGAATTTTCAGCATATGATTAATTAACTGCCTGTTCTTCAAGGCATGAGATCCCAGTAAGCGGATAAACCATCCCCATGCTTGAATAGTTTGAACCTTCATGCCATTGGTTAGCATATCATGCATCCCAGTAAGCAATTTTTGCTTCAAATCTTTGACTAGTGCCTGTTTATGAAAAAAATGGAAATGTAGATATTATAAACTACAGAATATATCCCTGTATAATAAAATTTGATATGGCTAGTCTTAAGACTCAACCTTGTCATCTGCATTCTTGAAACAGCCATCAAGATTCAAGACAAGGCTCAAGGAAAACACCTCATGGTTCTGCATGTGACTGCTAAGCCAACGGAGGCATGCAATAAATAATGGTTGAGCTCACAATGCATAAAGTAATTTGCAGCTCTCTTTCAAAAAAGAAGTCGGGACTTTGGCTCATCTCTCATATTTGCCCCTAAACTTTTAAATGCGACAATACACCCCTAAAAAACAATCATTTGTTTTGTTGGTCCAATCCTAACTTATGTTAAACTTTTCCATGATATGGCTTAACCTACCTGTACCAGAAGTCATACTTCAAGAAAAAGACAGGAACATGTGAGTACCTTGGAGAGATTTAGTGGAGGAGGTAATATCGTAGACCTGATCTTCAAGAGACACCTTTCAGACATATCCCTCTCCCTCTTATCGAAGCTAAGAAGTCTTCTGTATACTGGCGGAGCCCATATATGTGACAATTCTCTCATATTCTCAGTTAACAAAGATGCTAGCTTCATAACAGCCTGTCATAATAACATAGAGGAGTAGGTGGGAAGACAACAATGTCAATTTTACAGTAGCACAACTACCTTACAGCCCATAATCTCATAAGAATTGTTTAAAGAAACCTCGTACAATCATTGGTATTTGCAAAAAGTACTCTACACTTTGCATGTGACTTTTGACTGTACCTGAATAGCCTCAAAAGTTGTTGACAACGAACCAATAGGGTTGTCAATTGCATGAACCACTGCACGCAAAAGAGAGTGGAAATGGGCAGCTAAAAGTGGTGCACTCAACTGTTGAATAGATATGCACCACACTCCTAAATTACAAACGGACTGCAATTTAAGAAAGTAACAAGTTAATAAATACAAATGAAAAATTAAAAAGTAAAAACATAGATGCTTGGACTACGTTAATTGGTAAACTGCCAAGAATGTAAATAATCACCTTCATCTTCGTGGTGGTTATGAGTTTGACCAATGACTCTAAAACCAATTTAACATCATCCACTGCGAAACCAACACATTGGTGATAGAAATTTAGAACAGGTCAGCCAGATCAGTATTTTAATTTTTCTGAAACTAAGCTGAAAATAAATGGTAATGTGCCATGGCTTCACAGACCTGCAATTGCGGCAACAGTGGAAGGATGATATATCATAAAGCCCAAACATTTCAATGCATGCGTCGCACTGGAATTTGAAATAAAAAAAGTAATCCAAAATACATTAAATTACCCTTCATTCAATAGATATATAACCACAAGATCAAAAATGGCATCATTCCACCAAAAACAAAAAACTATAAGAGCAATAAAAGTACACTTCTCAAGTAATATACACTAAAGAAATAGGAATTAAATGAGAAAAAAAAAATAGTGGAATTCACATTTCTTCGTCACCATCTTGAACATCGGCAACGATTGGATGGGTTAGACTCTGAGCGCTTTGCACTAGTGTTTGAACTGAAGCAGGGCAGTCAGAGGACTGTTCTTGGAGCTGTAAGAGGGTGGAGTAAGCGAATGACTTCTCTGCTTTGGTGCCTGAAGAAATTAGGGTCTTGATTTGTTCGAGCTGGTCTGAGAAATTCGACATTGTTGCGCTCGACGAGACGAAGCAGCACTATGTGAATCCCTAACTTGGGATGTTGAGTTTTGGGGACAAATTTCGCGCCAAAACGCGGTAAAGTTGATGGCGGGTTAATGAGTAGTATTTATTTTCTTAACTTTTTTTTGTTTTTGAAAAATGTGAAATATGGGAATAGGATTACAATATGACAAAGTTGTATTTATGATTAATTATAAAAATACCCCCAAACTATGAGCGGTTTCACTTTACCTCACCAACTATTTTTTGCCGTCCAACACAAAAACCACATGCCGTCAAATAAGTTATTAAGAGGTTCAGCCGCAAACTATTAAGATTTTCAGCCCATAGAAGTTGAAATTGATCACCGGTGCTCTCAGCCTGCATTTCCATGCCTTCCAGCCACTGATAGATTAATAGATTAAACCAATTATCTAATTTGCATGAGTAATTTGTGCATGGGTTTCACTTAGCCTGTAACAACTTTTATCTAAAATTGCTTCAATTGGAGAGGTAAAGGTTTGGTGTAAAGGTTTAGAAACACAATTCATGGTAGTGAACTGGTATAAAGTCTTGAAAAACAATCAAACTACGCTCATAAAAAAAGGGAATAACCCTCACTGTTTCCCAACCTGATATTGAAAACAACTTGATATTGAAAAAAAACAACCTGATATTGAAAAGAAAACAACTGATATTGAAAAAAATAAGAAGTTAATTTTGAATACCTTATTTAGTGAACATTTTTTATCTTAACTTTTATGAGCAGAAAGGAGGAGTTATAAGCAGAATGGAAGAATTTATATATAAGCGCTAAGGGGAAGAGAACAACCCACTTTATGGCGTATTCAATTCAAAATATGAATTAAGATTGGTGTCTTCCGCTGGGTTGAGATTCTGAGCTATCATTTTAATGAAAATGCTTGCGAGGCATTAAGCTTTGCTAGATTTTCTTAGTTTTCTAAGTAACAGGGCAATAAAGCCCAGTGAGTGAAACTTTTGAATTTCACGTGATGGTCATGTCAATCTGTGGTGTCCTCTTTGAGATTCTCAGTTTTCTTTTTGATTGTAAAGACTTGCGACGAATCAGGTTTTGCTATGATTCCTCGGTTTGAGTTTTCCAAGTGAGGACAATAAAGCCTAGTGATTATTTTGGCGCATTCACGCAATCACATGATGGTTCTGTCAATCTATCATAATATCACATCATACCCAGTGTTTTAAAAGGCGAGCATCAGGCTCGCCTTGAGGCGCGCATCGGAGCAAGGCAGCCGGAGTTCGCCTGATGCGTACCACCTGTTAGACAAAATTCCTGAAAGGCGTTTGCCTTTTGGGTGATGCGTACGCTCGCCTAGCGAAAGCGTGAAATGCGTGAGGTGCGAACGCCTAATAGGTTCATCTTTTCTGCAATGTTCTTCTGCTTTGGGAAAACCTAACTCCTCAGGTGGGCAGCAGCTTGAGAGCAGGGTGAGCTGAGGCAAGCTATGACCGAAAGCTGAGCCAGCCATAGATGGAACCAGAGAGTTCGAAGGACAAAAGGGGGAGAGAGAATGAAGACAAGGTGGTGCATCAAAGAAGGAGTTGGAGTTCCGATCAAGTAGCCTCATCCCATTCTTTAAAGCAGTACATAGTGAACAAAGGAACCCTGAGAGAGAAAAGGTATGTTAATTTGTCTGGTAGTGGTGTGTGTAGCTGATTTCTCTTGCTCTTGCTCCTTCCTTTTTTTGTTGTATCAGCTAGTGGGCTTAGTTTTGGGCTGGTTCTCTTTGTTTTTTGTTTATGATTTGGGCTTGAATGAAATTCAATTATGACCCAAAAAAAAAAAAACAAATTGTTGAGTGGCTTAGGCTAAGAATGATCATAATTTTCTATATATATGGGCATGTATACATATTTACTTATATGTATATATTTACCTATTAAATATGTTTATATTATATATATTTATAATTTTTTAATTATAATATTAATGTCTCGAAAGGCTTACGCCTCGCCTTTGAGACCGAAAACGCTTCACCTCATATTTTTGCCTTTGAAAACACTGATCACTAGTGAATGTAATGATCGATTGATATCGGGCAAGACTAATTTCGACAATGAATTCGGAAGACATCACTAATGGGACTATCCTTTATGTTAGAGGTTTTCCGAGGATTGGGCTTAATGATGTTGGCGGTGGAGGTCGCTGATGTTTGATTGCCGGTGAGGGTCCCTATGAGAGGGGTGGGGCTGCTGGGTTGGATATGGGAATAGAAATTTAGAGTGTACGTTTAGCTACAAGTTTTAGCAATTGACTATGGAAATAATTAAAGAGAAAATAGAGAAGAGAATGGTTAATATTTAATGTTTGGACCGATACATAAGTGAAGAAGATGAAGAACATATATATATATATTAAGATGAATAAAAATGGAGAAGGGTAAAAATTGGTTGATTATACAGTATCTGATGTGGCAAATATTTTAATTTAAATAATAATCTATGTCATTGAGGCACAATTAAAGAACCAATTGTTAAGGCACTCTAGCATTCCCCTATTGGATCTATAAGTGGATAAGTTAAAACAATTTTGTTACTTTTTTAGTTTACTGTACCATAGTAGTATTCATTGCATTGAAGGTTGATTTGCAGGGAGCTTGAAGTTGGTATCATTTCAAAATGGTATGAAAGTGTGAACTAAAACACTTTCATGGATTAAAAATACTAAAATTATGAACTAAAACTGTGAATTGAAATTGCAAAATAAAACTGTGAACCAAAACTAAAACTTTTTTAGTTTGTTAATTGCGTTATACAACTGAAACTGTGAATAAAACTGAAACTATAGTTAAAATTGAAACTGCGAGTGAAAATTGAAACTGTTAAGTTGTGGGTGGGTTGGGCTTGAGTTAATTTAATTGAGCAATGACATGCTTGAAATTTATTATATTTGGCATGTAGTTTTTTGTCCTTATTGTTATGGTGTTAGATCTTAGGACTTTTAGAATGTTACTTGAAAAATAAATTTATAGTCGTGGGTGGGTTAATATTACTTAGAAATTAAATTTGTGATTGTGGGTGAGTTGATGTTATATAAAAATTAAATTTGTGAGTTTGGATGATTTTTGTTAAATTAAAGATAAGCTAGAAGTAAGTTATTGTGTTCGGATAGTTTTGGTTAAATTAAAAATTTGTTAGTAACTTAAAGTTAAATCACTCATAATTAGGAATTTAGGCAATACTTGAAGTAAATTATGGTAGACTTGACTAAAAGTATTAATGAGAACATAACTAAAGTGGGAAGGAACTAATTCATCTAGTTCTGTCAATTACTAAAATTATTACGTCTATTTCAAGATGTTAATATATACACTAATTATTGAGCCCTTATTTTCCTTTTGCAGTAGACTGGTCAATATATTTGATTAAATTAATAAAAAACATTAAGACTTTTCTTTTCTTTGTAGTTTGTAATACTTGGCCAGTGCGCTACAACCATGGACGGAGCTGCGAAGGGACCAGGAGGACACGTGTTCCCTTTCACATTTTTCTAGATTAAAATATTAAGTATTGAGTTATAGTATTTTACTTAAGTGTCCCAAAAAAATTAAAATATTCCACCAGTTTCAATTTCTATGCCATGTGTTTTCTAATTCTAAAAGTATCTAGGGTCTTACCTCTTTCCATGACATGCTTATGTGTTCTTTTTTCATCAATGCAGCCTTTCTTTTATCATTTTGTGGATATTAATCTACAAATGAAAGACATATTTGTAGTTAACAAAATTTTGATTTTATATGTGATCGTATGTTAGATGGGAAAAAATCTACAAATGGAAAAGAAAATAAGGAGAAAAAAAAAATGTGCCCCCATAGTTACATTTTTTTGGCCCTGTCCCTGGCTGCAATACAATCAAAATCTTAATTTAGAACTAGCTAACAACTAATAGAGGAGGTGGCTAAGGCCAATGTGCCCGACCCCTCCTTCCGGTTTCAAATCCCACTATCACAAAAAAAATCTTAATTCAGTATTTGCACACCACCACTCAGCACCATCTATTTCTCTTTCTAGAAAAAAGTGACAGAAAAGGAGGAATTAGATTCTTACAAATATTAATTATTAGACGAATCATCTAAGTAGCTTAAGCAATAATTATTAGATTGCCAAATAAATAAAGGGGATGTTTGTTTTATTATTCTATGCAAATTATGAAGTGAAATTGCAATTGGTATCTTAATTAAATTCTTTTGCCAACTTGCTTCTTGAAATAAGGTTTTAAATACTGTCTGCATAAGTTCGATCTGTCACCTTTATTTATTTATTTGTGAGTCTTCAATGATTGAGTTATTAATTTATTCATGCTATATGCTTTACACTGATATTAATTAAGTTGATAATGAGTTTGAATATTTGCTATACTTATATATTCAATTGTCTATTAGCCACACCTGTCAATGTTACCGTCATAAATTTGTGGCTTACCTTTTTTGCCTCTGCAACCTTTGTGTATATGTTGGATTGCTTGGTTACCTTTGTGGATATGTTGCATTGCTTGGCTACTACCTTGCCATTTACGACTTTTTAGTGCATCTTTTTCATGAAAAATCTAAAAGAATAGGTTATTTGCTTTGCCTACCGTGCAGAGTACATTAAAATTAATTATGGCTGATTTGTAGCCATTGTGTATATTCTTATCAGTTGGTGAATCTGGTGTATGAAATTGTTACTCCGCAAAATTTTATAAGTTAAGAAATATTATATTGTGCCTATACTAAGGCTTAATTTGGCTATACTTAGAAATGTTTTGACTTCTTTTTGGCATTTTGGAGGCACTTGGATATTAGATGCTTTATTTTTGAGGAGATCGAATTAATAGGTTACACTCATATCATGAAGGCTAGGCTCATTTTTGTAACTATGTAGGACCTACATAGTAGTGTTTTTTAAAAGACAATTTGAAACTATGGCCTTTATGAAACTTCCTTAAACTTGGTGTTTGGAGTAACTTAGAGTATCTCTAAAAGACTTTTGCAAAATTACTCTTCAAATTCACATTTGATGACCTGTGTGGCAATTTGAAGAGTGATATTTGCTACTTAAATTTTTTAATCTCCAAGAGACTCTTCTAATTTTAAATACTTGTATCCATTCTATGCACTAATATTTATATTATTTTTTGTACTAATTATTTGTATTTATTTTATGCAATACTTATTTTTAAAATTTAATTTATTCAATTAAAATATCTTATTAAAGGAAAAAGAATGAAAAATGTATAGGAAATATAAACAAAATTAAATGTCATTAATATTTGAAGAGAGGAGAGAGGGTCCTAGATTTGAACAGAGAGAAATTGAATTGTCAAATTAAGATTCATTTTGAAGGGTCTTTTGGAGCCCAAAATACTCTTCTCTCTTCAAAAAATGAAGAATTCTTTATTTGAAGAGCCTTTTGGAAATGCTCTTATACATGAAACTATTGTACCTTTTATTTGATCAATTGAAATTATTGTATTTCAAGACCAATTTAATGATGTGTTTTAGTTCCAATTGTTTCTTTTAATTTACATACTTGATAGCATATGATTTTCATATATACTAAATGCTATATAAATAAAATTTCTAGTAGCAATTTAAAAAGCCTTAAAAAATAATTATGGAGGCACCAAATGTGTCATCAATAACCACTATAGCATTAATTCATTAGATGCTTCGAAAAAATAATGATAGCATTTTAAAATGCTAAAGTAATAATTATAATAGCATATTCTAAAACATTATACGCCACAATAATAGCATTTCAAAAATGCTATCGTATAGGCTATAGCTTTATTGCTTTTTAAAAATGCTATCGTATAGCTTTTTTAAAGCGTTTCAAAAATGCTATTATAGTAAACCAATTCTTTTATAGCATTCCAAAAACGCTATCATAAACATTTGATCTATTATAACGTTGGCCATGATAGGGTTTTGGATAATGCTATAAAGGATAATGCTATAAAATTGCTTTTATAGCGTGTTTTGAGTGTTATAAAAGACCTTTTATGGTCTAATACTGACTACTGTCTACATCATTTAAATTTTATCAGACGGACTGTTTTTGTCTGCAATGTTTGGATGACTAAGAAATTACATATTTGGCTGATTTTTCCAACGACAACCCTTGAGAAGGGACCTAAAAAATGGACGAATGATCGGGGAATTCCTCGCTTTATGGTAAGTGGGTGATTATTTTTTATGTATCTTTTATAACATCTTGTCCATTCGGACAGTCCAATTAATTGTTAAAGGAGACAACATATCAACTAGCAAAATAGTGTGGTTTTGAGTTTAATTTGGCATAAAAAGGAATTTCCTCTTATATTTTTTTCGCTCTCCTTTCTCATGTGTCTCTCATCCAAGCCAAGCTGATTTCAATCTCTCCCCTTTTGACTGAACTCTAGTTAACTCTTTGAATAATTTTATTTATACACATTTAACTGATTACGTACATTTGTTGACCACCTTATGTAGTAGCTCATATAGTGATGTCATGTAATTAATAGCATGAACTTATATACTAACAATTACTACATAGCATCACCACATGAGCTGTCACATAAGGTGGTTAGTTAAGTGTGTACAAATAGCATTATTCCTCTTTTGGTTTTTTGTTTTTTAATGCATGTGGAAGACCTGATTGAAAAGGCCAAGGTTTTGCTCCAGTCTTATGCTTCTGCTCATTGTGGTTTTCCTCCTAGAGTCTGTTATAAAGTAGCCCATTAGTATACTAGCTAGGCATGCTATTAATTAGTTTGCAGGAGGCCATATGGCTGGAGGATGAGCCTATACCTGGCTTAATTTTTTTTTGGATTATAATTTTAGCTCTATTCACTCTTAATCCTAGCTTCTACGAAAGTCCTCTTTTGATAAATTAAAAAACAAACCTGAAATTAAATAAAAAGAGAATGGCATATATTGTGGAAGAATTTACTTTGATGGCATAAATAAACATTTATATTGAGCAAAAGAAAATGGAAAAAAGAAATGTATTATAAACCGGTTGTGGGGTGTTTTGCGCCCAAAACGACGGAGCTGTTGGCCTTCATTCATGGACTACGTTTGTGTTTGAATTTAGCTTTTGAGAGTGATGCAATGGAGGTGGTGAATGAGGTTTATGCTGATGGGGAGTACATGTGCTTTATTTAGTGTTGAAGAGGAGCTGGTAATGGACGTTCGACATCTTCTGAATCAGTTTCATGATCCTACGCTCGGTTATATCTCTCGGACTTGCAAAGTGGTGGCTCATCAGTTAGCTAGGTTTGCTTAATATGGCTCTCATTGGGGGAGGTTGGGCCAGTTTGGCTTAATCGAATATAAGTAATGAATAAATAAAAAAAAGTTAAAAAGAACAGATATCTATGACCTAAAGGTGTGTGTTGAAGAAAAATTTGATAAATTATTATATTAATAATTTATATTTGTTACCCAACATAATCTCACTCTACTCATTTTAGGAATAGAGTTTTATTATTTAGGGTACGACCCTTTCAAGATGGAGTGCATCTCTTAATTACAATCTCTTGGCACAAGGTACAAGAGAAGACCCTTTCCAATTATGACGAAACTGAAATCATTTACTGAGATGGGTGAGTGTTTGGGGTAAATTTGATTTGGTTGCGGTTGCACCTAAATTTGAGTAGGTTGCCTACATATCCTTAAAGGAATCAAACCAATGTAGTTCACAAGGATTTAAATTTGGTTGGCTTTGTGCCACTTTGAAGTTGAATTTTGAATTTTGAATTTGAGAGATTTGGTTTTGTACCAATTGGGAGAAATGGTTTTGTACCATTTAAGAAATGAATTTGAAATTGAGATTTGAGATTTGGAATTTGGAATTTGGATTTGAAGAAAATGTGCCCATTAATATTTTAGTGTTATTTATTTGTTAAATAACATGTTTATTTTTTTATAATGGGCGAACATGAATTTGTTTTTATGCCAACTAAATATTTTTGTATCAATTATTTATTAATTGATACGCTTTATTTTTTAATGGGCAAATGTAAATTTAATTTTGTGCCCACTAAATATTTTGTATCAATTATTAATTAATTGACACTTTTTTTATTATCTATAATGGGCATTTTAATTTAGAAGAAAAATCCATCTATTTTGTCCACTTGGAATTTGTTAGACCAATTTTGATTTGAGGGTCCAACTAGCAGTAGCTGCACTTAAGCCCCAACGTACGTAGGCTAGTAGACCATAGTCTTTGAATATCAAACTGGTGGACTCCACTTTTTTATTTCTTTTGCTATCTATCTCCTTTTTCCAATTTGGTTCCAATGAGAAATGTGGACTTGCTTTTGTTTCTGAAACCAATCCTTGGAGCAATAGTGGGCCTCAAATGCAATGAAAAGATCTTGATGTGTAATTTGGTCAACACAACATCAAAGAACCTTGTGCTTTGAGGAATGACCACGGCCAGTGAACATCTTCTCTTTTTTTTTTCCTCGCTGGAAGGCATCAACTTCTTCACTATATTTTTTTTAATCGACTTCTTTCTCTCTTTTTTTTTGGCTTTTCTTTTCTCTCTTTTTTTAATTTGTCATTTCTTTTCTCTCTTTTTTTTATTTGCCAATGCCAGAAAATCCCATTTATATTTTCTCTTGGCTTTCTGCCATTTCTTTTTTTTGTTGTTTTGATTGAAGCCCGATAACAACAACTTTGAATGGATTTATAATGAATCCAAATTGATATCCGTAAGTATCAACTCGAGAGGATTCACATAAAATTCAAATGTTGTTCTCGGACAACTGTTCCATATTTCCATGGATGATTTTGTGGTGTTCGCAAACACCGTCCATGTTTCCATGGATGATTTTGTGGTGCTCACAAGCACCGTTCCATGTTTCCATGGATGATTTTGTGGTGCTCGCAAGCACCACTTTTTAAGAGAGGTTGGGACCGGACGTTGGAGCCATAAAGGCAGCTATATACCTGCAATTTTTCTGACTTCTTTCTTGCTGCACTTCGGTGTTTATTTTTCTCCTTCTCCTTTCTGAACCTCTCATCTCTATTTATAGAGACCACTAGAGGTCTAAGAAGATGAGGATGTGATCACCCAAAATTTAAATTTAAATGGTGATCACATTTAGAGATAAGATATTTTGATAAGATTTCCTCTATTTTTATCACTTATCTCATCCATTTAAAAGTTTAACTTCATTTGAATACTCCAATGTAGGGCTGTATTTTTATCTTATTTTTTTTGAATTTTTACGGTTCAACAGTGTGGTATTGATCTCAATCATTTATTTATTTATTTTTTTGTTTTGTGGTATATTAAAAATAAATCAAATCTAGTGGTTGGGAAAAGTAGAGGAGCCTTTTAGAAAAGAAGAGAGAAGGAGACTTCCATGGAGAGATTTTTATTACCTTCTAGATAAGAAGAAAGAAAGAGATATCATTTCTCTCCACGGTCCTCGGACCCCATTAGGTCTAGAATCTTGTGAGTGATGATGAAGCTAACACTTGCTGTGGTTATATATAGTACATCATATATTCCAGATGCAGGGGGCTCTGCTTGTTACCCAAATTTCACATCAAGGCCAGAATCTTGTACGCGTGTGAACTTACTAATTTCCACAAATTCAACATGAGGGTTTTTGTTGGTAGATTGACTGATCATAATAGTAATTGGTCTGCTGTTGAAGCTCTAGATGTGCATTTGAACTGCCACTTATATTCACGAACCCATATAATTAACCTAAACTTGCTTTCGTTTCAAGGTCTGGGATGATAGCTAGCTGCATGCAATGCATTGACCTAACTCACGCAACCTTAAGAGTCAATTTGGATTCTTGAATTTAGATTTGAATTTGGATTTCAAATCCTATTGTTTGAATTAAAAAAATGAAATATGAGAATTTCGATCAGGATTTCAATTTAAGAATTTAAACTTAAATATATTATTATGGTAATCTGTGATTTGCTTGCAAAGATAGCCTATAAATGAGGCCCATGACATATAAATTAATTTAAAACAACCCATTTTGTACGTTTTATAATAGTTTTTTCTTATATGGATGTGAGTCACAAATTAAAGTTGCCGCATGGGATAAGTGTGAAATCAACTTTATTTTCTTCTTTGAATTAAAAAACCTCTCTCACCATTATCCATGAGGGCTACAAGTGAACCAATCTGCCCTAACAAATGAACAATACAAAATTTTAAATTCTGGATGCTAAAGCAACTTTTTATTAGGTAGTTAACAAGTAACACCACATACCAACAGTCATCTTTAAGCAAGAATTATATTTGCTAACAATGACAATGCCAAACAAAGTCAAACAAAGTGCCACTTGTGGGTAGGAAAGGAAATCAAACAATGCCAAAAAAGTCAAACAAAACTCCAATCCTTCCTTAACACACACATACACAGGCCTTTTTGAGAGGCATGCAATCAAATAAAATTAACTCTATTCTAACAAACATCATCATCTTTGTTTCCTCCACGGAGAATATTACTCACTTAAAAAAAAACAACAAAGAGAAACACATTGAGCTTGAAGGTTCCATATAATGAAGGTTTCATTGGGATGAGTGCATTAATTAGATGCATCAGACTTGAGCCATTTGTCTCTTTACCCTCTGAGGCTCTGAGCTGTAGTAAATGGTAAGCAGCCAAATGAAATGCCATAAGTGACATATATATTGATTCTTTAGTGGAATTTATATATACTCCTTTGCTACTTAACGTGAGCATGGAATAATGAGTAGAAATAAAGGTAAGAAAATAGATTTTGGTTATGACTTGCATGCATTACAGATAATTCAGATTCCGAGTTATGGCTTTTCTGAGTTGCTAATTAAAGCGTAATGAAAAGGTAATTAAGGAAATGTCGAATTTTATTAGTTAATTCCGAAGTAAGAAATCCCAATTCCCACACTAGTTAAGCCAACCTATCAAATTTACTGCTGAAGTTACTATTAAAAGTTGTTCAGCCTATTTCCTGCATTTACTCTTCATTTTTACCATATGAGCAAACACAATAGCTGACCGCAAACTTTCTTGCATTTACACTGATCAATAGCTTTTAGAAGTCGTGCACCATTTTCAAACTTGCTCCCAACGCTGCTCTGTTACTAGTCTTAAAATCTTAATAGCCACGTATATAAGATTAGCCACTTTAGATTCTTCCAACCCTGCTTTGCTGTCGGCCAAATGTGGCTGGCTCCACCCATTTATCCAGATGGGTTACCATTCCATGCATGTGTGAAAGAGGACAATTTTTCAGGTACCATGAGAGAGACATTTATCTACATATAAAAACTTTATGTACATATGTGTAAAATGATAATAGACAAGTGCCAAATATATTACCCAAATTCTGACACTGTTCCCTAGACCTAACTCAAATGTCAGTGCACAGATGAGTCACCAAACTGATTTATTTTGATAGACTGAATTTGAGGGTCACCTTTCTTCCCATGAATTATATTTGTCAAATGGTAGATGCATGTAATTAATATACATGTTCATTAGTGTCTAATTATTTATCAAACAACTACATTGGCTTGGATTTTGCAAGATTTCTATGGGACATCATGTATAGACTAAACTCTAGTGCTTCACACTGCAATAAGTATACAATTAGAATCCTCAACAATTATGAAAACAGAAACAGAGACATGTAGAGAGAGAGAGAAAGCGAGAGAGGGAGAGAGAGATGGCTGGTGTGGAGGGGTAGCCAGCGCTGGGAAGCTATCAGAGTGAAGGAGGTTGGGGTGGGGGGCTTGCCGGAATGAGGAGGGAGGTCAAGGTGGGGGAGGGAAAAGGTATGCATATTTTTATTTATTTTTTCTAGTTTGGCTGGTGTTGAGGGTAGCTGAAGCAGAGAAGCTGTCGGAGTGAAGGAGATTGGGGTGGGGGGCTTGCCGGAATGAGGTGGGAGGTCGAGGTGGGGGAGGAGAAGGTATGCATATTTTATTTTATTTTTCTATTTTTAACAAATAAGTTTATAATTTTCATAATTATTTTTTATTTTAACCATTTTACCCTTAAAACTAATAGACATTTGGCTTAAATTGACGAAGTAGCCTCATTTAGTGCTTAACTCAAATTTCAGTCCTAACGGATCTAAAGTACTCTGAAAGTTGAATTCCTAAATTGGCTTTGCTACTAATAGTGAAGTTTTTTTGATATACCTTTCCCTTAAAAAAATGAAACTAGCCCAATTTGATGTTAGTCTAACCTTGACTAGCTTCCAAAATATTTTACAAGAATTTTGAATGTTAAATTGTCTTCTCTTACATGGAGGTGGGGGTGGCTGAGGAGGACACAATTGTTAACTTTCCCACTATAAGAATGAAGAGGAGCATGCCAAAATTGTTAAAGCTTCCCCTTGGTCTTTAATTAGTCTTTTGTCATTTTTTATATCATTCCAAGTCAAGAAAAAGTAAAAAAAAAAAGACTCCAACCACCCTTGCCAGGCCCCAGTTTTGAGTTTAAGCAAATAAAAGGAAGTCTTCTTGAGTCAACCATGCTTGACTGTTAACAGTTAGAAATTTGGAATTCCTTAGCCTATCTAAATTTTCATGCAGGTCCTTCACTCTATAAATTAGTATGTCATGCCTTAAAGTGATATTACTAATTTCACAACTAAAAAATCATCTCCCTTCTCCATCTTTTACAAACGTGTTTAATGATCAAAATGAGGGTCTTGGTTGTGAAATTGTTGTTAATATACTCACTTCTTACTTCAGTGTTTGTTTTTTGTTACAGCATGGGATTGGGAGGGAATGAGACGGATAGGCTTGCACTGTTAGCCATCAAAGCTAAGATACAGCACGATCCCCATCAGATCACGACCTCCTGGAATGAGTCCATTCACTTTTGTTCATGGGCTGGAGTTTCTTGCAGTACAAGACATCATCAAAGAGTCGTCATTAAGCTGGATCTACAATCACAAAACTTGGTGGGGTCCATATCCCCGCACATAGGAAATCTGAGCTTCCTAAAAGAATTATATCTCCAAAACAATAGCTTCAGTCATGAAATCCCTCCAGAAATTAGGCACTTGCGCAGATTGCAGGTATTGCATCTAAACAATAACTCATTTACTGGCCTTATTCCACACAATATATCATATTGCTCCAACCTCACCATCTTGGATTTGGGTTACAACAAACTGGTGGGTGCAATTCCTTCAGAAATCGGCTCATTGTTAAAGCTTCAAACATTTTATTTACGAAGCAATACTTTAAAAGGAGAGATTCCTCCTTCATTGGGGAACCTTTCATCTCTCAAGTCACTTGCTTTTGAGAATAACCAGTTTTTCGGAAGTATGCCCAGTTCTCTAGGCCAATTGAAAAATTTAACGTATTTGTCATTAGCCTCAAATAACTTGTCCGGTTCCATCCCTCCCTCTATCTATAACCTCTCATCTCTAGTTTCTTTTTATGCATCAAGAAACCAAATTCAAGGGAGCATTCCCTCATATTTTGGCAAAACTCTTCCTAATCTCCAACACTTTCACATTGACGTCAACCAATTTTCTGGACCTATTCCCCTATCAATATCCAATGCCACAAATCTAGTGGCATTTGAAGTTTCAGATAACACACTAACCGGAGAGGTGCCGAATTTGCAAAAGCTTCATAAACTCCGAAGATTCAACATTCAAGTGAATAATCTTGGAAGTGGCGGTAAAGAAGGTGACTTGAGTTTTCTCTCAGAATTGATCAATGCCACAAAATTACAGTGGTTGATTGTCAACCATAACAATTTTGGAGGATTGTTGCCCTCATCAATATCCAATCTCTCAACCAAGCTTGAAATGCTTTGGATTCAAGGAAACCGAGTACATGGAAGCATCCCAAGTGGGATTGCGAATCTGGTTAGCTTGGAATCATTGGCTATGGGGAGAAACTGCTTGACAGGTAATATCCCCACTGACATTGGGAAGCTTTCAAGGCTTGGACGATTAACTCTTTATGAAAACGAATTGTCAGGGAGCATTCCATCCTCTCTAGGAAATTTAACCATCTTAACCACACTCCAATTGCATGAGAATAATCTTCAGGGCGACATCCCACCAGGCTTAGGGGAATGTCATTCACTGCAGGAATTTGATCTTTCTCAAAATAACCTTAGTGGTTCAATACCTCAACAACTACTTAATGGCCTTCCATCCTTATCCCTTTCTTTCAACTTGTCCCAAAATCACTTTACCGGGTTCCTTTCCATGGAGGTTGGAAAGTTGAGGAATCTTCGTGCATTGGATGTTTCCGATAACATGTTATCCGGAGAACTCCCCGATACTCTTGGTAGTTGTTTGAGTCTGGAAGTGCTGCATTTGCAAGGCAACTTCTTCAAAGGGCCACTTCCTTCATCGATGATGTTACTGAGAGGGATTCAAGATTTAGACCTTTCTCGAAACAAATTCTCTGGTGAAATTCCAGAATTTTTAGAAAGCTTTGCGCTCTTGAACCTAAACCTATCTTTCAATGACTTCTGGGGAGCAGTACCAATTGAAGGTGTTTTCAAAAACGCAAGTGCGACTTCAGTTATTGGAAACACTAGGCTCTGCAGCAGTATTCCTAATCTTCATTTGCCCAAGTGCAAGACTATGGAGTCCAAGAGAGGGAGATTGTCTCATGGCTTGATCAAATTCGCAAGCTATATAGTACCAGGGTGTGTTCTTCTAGGAATAACAACAGTTCTGTTTCTTTATTATTCTAGAAAGGAAAGCAAAGCAACCACATCAATTAAGTTGCAGAGCTCTTTTTGCCATGTGTCATATGCCACTCTCCTAAAAGCTACTGATGGGTTTTCTTCGGCTAATTTTATTGGCGTGGGTAGTTTTGGTTCTGTGTACAAAGGAGTTCTTGATGATGTTGGAGCTTCAATTATTGCCGTCAAAGTGTTTAACTTGTTATGCCAAGGAGCTTCAAAGAGCTTCATTGCTGAATGTGAGGCATTAAGAAATATCAGGCATCGAAATCTTGTCAAGATCATAACTGCATGTTCAAGTGTTGATTTTCGTGGTAATGATTTCAAAGCTCTAGTTTATGAGTACATGAAAAATGGAAGCTTAGAGGAATGGTTGCACCCAACAACTGGAACACTTGAGATTAAATGCGCATCCAAGAATTTAACTTTTCTTCAGAAACTAGATATCGCCTATGATGTTGCTTGTGCATTGGATTATCTTCATAATCATTGTGAAACACCAATAGTTCATTGTGATCTCAAGCCAAGCAATGTTCTATTGAACGATGAATTGACTGGACATGTTTCTGATTTTGGACTAGCAAGATTTCTCACACCACTACCCAATAATATTTCTACAAATCAGACAAGTTCCATTGGAATAAGAGGATCGATTGGTTATGCTGCTCCAGGTAACAAAAATAACTGATTTTGATTTATACTCTTAATTACATGCTTTTAAGGAAGCTCTATTATTTCTATATGCAATTATAGGTACGTAGTGACAATATTTTTGATGTTTGAACTGTAGAGTATGGAATAGGAAGTGAAGTGTCAACATATGGAGATGTCTATAGCTTTGGCATTCTGTTGTTAGAGATGTTTACTGGGAAGAGACCCACTGACTACATGTTTAATGACGACTTGAACCTTCATAATTTTGTGAAGATGAATATTCCTGAGAGAGTTAACGAGATTGCAGACTCGCTAATACTTCAAGGAAGCAAAATGGACTCTCCCAAACAACATAGTGTTGGAGCTCAAAAAATGAAGGAGTGCTTAAGTTTTATATTACGGCTTGGAATTGCTTGTTCTGTCGAATCTCCAAGAAACCGAATGAATATAAGGGATGTCGTATCTGAATTACATTTCATTAGGTACATTATTCTTGGATAGAAACATTTCCTACTACATATTTTCTGATGGCTTTAGCGCCCAAATTTTTTCTTTTCGTCTTTTGTTTTTTGTGGGCTTATTGTGAAGTCGTATTGCTTTCTCACCTTGGTTAAACATAGTATTGTATCATACATGTTTCCTTGGCTCTTTTATATTGATAGCATCATGTTGCCTTTTTAGAGCATCTACGATGAAATGAAATGGCTATTAGCAATGCCATGTGTATTTATTTACTTTTTGTGTACAAAAGTCTCTCCAAAAGAATGACTATTGATAAATCAATTAATTATTGCTTTTGCAATAAAAAAAAAAAGAAAAAAGAAATGGATGGGTATCATTTTCTCAAGTAGGCCAAATCAAACCGTTGAAAAAAATATCGAAAAAAATCGTGTTCATTGGTTTTGGTCAAAACTAGCGATGGCAACGGGGCGGGTCGGGGCCGGGGGTGCCACCCTCATCCCCCGCCCCCGGAATTGTTTTATTCCCCAAGTGCTTAAACGGGGATTCCCCACCCCCGATGCCGTCGGGGAGTAGCTCCCCAGACCGCCCGAATCCCCTACAAAGATTCCAGCTTTTATTTATATACACTCAACCCTCTGTTTGATGTCAAAGAAAATTAAGATTTAAGTAAAGATTAAATTTGGAATCTGGCAATCACTTCTTATATGATTAAAAGAAAAAGAAAAAAAAAAAAGGAAAAGATGAAAATCAGATCAAATTGTGCAGCACTTTCTCAGTTAGCTAAAGGAGATTCTGAAAGAAAATAACTTTTACAAGACTCCTCAAAATTCATTGCTGACAATCAGGAGCTTGAACCCCATTCGAATAACCAATCAAATCATTCAGATACAGAAAAGATATATATATATATATATATATATATATATATGAGACTCTAATACTCAATACCCATAAACATCAAAACCATGAAAACCAAATTAATTCAAAGAATGAAGTTGGGAAGCATATGTCTTTGTAACCAAACACGCAATAAGAATATTTATAACATATTACAAATATTTATAGAATTTGTGGCATATGCAAGATTGCATATTACAAAAATCCAGCAAACTTTTTTGGGTCGGACGACGAGACAGAGAGGCTACGGTGGAAGAGAGGGCGGCGAGACAGAGGACACAGAGAGTGGCGAGAACGGCGAGAGAGAAAGAGAGATCGAGCGGAGAGAGAGACAGATAGATCGACAAGATTAGGTCCATGGGTTTTGTGCTCGAGTGGGATGCTGAATTGGTTTGGTTAGAATGATCTGCATCCATGGAAAGTTGGAAACTAGGGAATTGAAAAAGCGACTTAGAGAAAGAGAGAGAGGCGGCTGACTGCCTCAGGGTTTTTTGTTGTTTTACTTATATAATAGTTTTATATAATGTTCTATATATAATAGTATGATTATATATATATCATTAGCTTATATAATAGATTTTATATATATTATATAATTATATATGTTTATAAATTTTATATATAACATATAATTTAGGATTTTTTAAACTATATTAAAAAAATCAGATAATTATGTATTACTTATTTTTAAAAATAAAATATTATAGCTCAAGACAATGCTATTTTTCTTATTCCATGTCTATCAAATGTTGGATATTACTTAGTACATATTACTCTAGTCCAACACAATCTAAGTTGCTATTTTTATTACTAGTTTACGATTTAGGGAATCAATAATAGATTTAGTGTATATAGTAATTAATAGAATTTGGGTCTTTAGTGTTCATAGTTTATAGTTTAGGGTATAGGGTATAGGGTTTAGGATATGAAGATTAGGGTATATGATATAGGGTTTAGGGTATAGGCATAAGGTATAGGGTATAGGGTATAGATATAGGATTTTAGGAAATAGGGTTTAGGGTATATGATTTAGGAAATTAATAATAGATTTTTAGTGTATAGTAATTAATAGAATTTGGGGTTTAGTGTTTATGGTTTAGGGTATGGTTTTTTTTATTTTTTTGGGCCTCTTGGTTTAGGGTATGGTTTTAGGGTATAGGATATATAGTATAGAGTTTAAGATTTAAGGTTTAGGGTTTTAGAATTTTTGTATTAATTTTATTATCTAAAATGACTAAATACATAGACTGGAAGAATAAGTTTGCAAAAGCTTGCTAGTCTAGTGGATAAGGTGTTGCTGAGGAGTGTTGAGGTCTTGAGTTCGATTCTCAAACTGTGAATTTAGTTGATTATTTTTATTTTAAATATTAAAATAAAAATAATATATATATATAATCATATAATCGGGGTGGGTTCGAGTTCGGGGGAACCAATACCATCCCTGCCCTGCCCCGCCCCCGACTTGGGTCCCCATATAAATCCCCGAATCCGAACCCGGTCCCATTTATAATCCTCATTTATGTTTAATCGGATTGGATCCCTCCGAGGACCTTAAACCGCGGGAATTTTAGCCATTCTTAGTCAAAACTCATAAAAAAGGGATCGGATCTGTCCAAGCTAGTTCCAGCTTTGGTTTTAGCCTACATACAATGCGTGCACCACAGCGAACTGGTAAATATAGATACATATTAAATTATATTTTTAAAAATATATTTATGGTTTATATATAGTTTTAAATTAGATTAACGGGCCAAAAACATGGACTAAAACTTAAAATTTTAGTTTCTCCCCACAATATATAATATATTTCTATAACTAATTAAACTATAAACTATATACTTTAAAGATATAATATAATATAGAATATCATATACTAAATGTGGTTTAGGACTATAAAGTGTATGATATTTAAACTATAGGGTATACCCTAAATAAAATTACTAATCTATAATATGCATAACAAAAAATAAATAAATAATTAGGCTTAGACCCTTTTAGACAACTATTTGTACACAGAGGCCAGGGATGTTTTAAATTATTAAGGAAATCCTTTTAATATAGGTTAAGGTCATTTTTATGATTGCCACATCAGAAAATCTAAAAATGTAAACATTTACTAACCCTTTTTTTCGAGCTAAGTTCTCTCATAACCCCCACCCTAAATCAACCTCTCCCAAAACCCCATATTATAAACTTAAACTCTCCCAAAAGCCCTCGGTCAACTTATACCTAGCTAGTTATTTTTAATATTCTGATTATATCCTTTTTTTTCTTTTTTTTTTTATTTTACAATTTATTAACTATCTCATTCGCACTTTATCTTTCTCAATCCCCCAACCCCATCTCTATCTTCCATCGCATCACTTTCTCTCACCGTGCTATTCACCGGTGATATCGCCGTCGTCTGGTTGCCAACGGCGACGAAACCAATTGGATTCTCTTCGCCTTTTCCTCTTCTATCTATCCATGGCCGTCACTTTCCCAAAAAACCCATAGAAACCCAAACCCAGACCAAAATCCGATCATCATTTTTGGTGGTGACTTCGAGATTCCGGCAGCAGCTCGCCACCTCCAAAAGCTTCCTCTCGACATGGTGAGTGTGATGGTGGTTCTAATTCTCCAAATAACCACCGTGGACGGCGAATCGACTCTAGGAAGGTTCGAAACTTCCCGCTGCCTTTTCCGGCGATTCTGATGATGTATTGATATGTTTACAGTCCTATTCTTCTCCCCTAGACATGCTTTCTCTATTGGTATACAAGTTTGGGTGCAATTGTTTTGAATTTCAAAAACTGTAATTTGAAAACCTCAACCTCCGCCATTGCCACTCTCGGATTTTGGTGGCTCCGACCGCCCATTGTTAAGGTTTTGGTATTAAAATGCTTCTCTCTTTGAGTTCTTTATGTTTGTTAAATCAATTTTTGGATTTGGATACTGAAATTAATCAGGTTCTTTGGCGTCATTGTAGTTCCAAATAAATATATCTAGCATTTTGAAAGATAGTGTTTGTGTTGAAATTGTGCCCCTGATATAAGATGAATCAAATGTGCAAGTTGAAACATATCTGGACAATGATGATGGCGTAGCCTAGGATTTGAATTTGAGATCAGACAATGATGGCATCGTAGCCTAGGATTTGAGTTTAAGATCGGACAATATAGCCTAGGGTTTGAGTTTTGTTGATTTAAGTAATTCAATTTCACTAAAAACTATATTACTTCAATGAAACTGTTTCGGTTTCAAGTGAAATTGTTTTCAGCTTTAAGTGAAACTAAATTTAGGTTATTTAGTGAAGATGTAACTATTTATTTAGTAAAGGTGTAACTGTTTGTTTAGTGAAGATATAACTAGTTTTTTAGTGAATGCGTAACTTTTTTTTAGTGAATGTATAATTGTTTTTTTATTTTTTTTATAGGCTTGCAATTTTTTTTTTCTTGTTAAAAACTAATAGTGTAATTATTTGTAGTTATTTTTTAGTATAATTGTATTTCTAAAATTTAGTTTCAATGTAACTATTTTTTAAAAATTTAGTTTCAATTTCAGTGACAATGTAATTGTATTGAAGTGTGACTATATTAAAGTATAACTGTATTAAAATATAGTTACACTGGGCGAGCATCAGTCCATGTCAGAGCACGTCAGCCCATGTCAGAGTGCATCAGTGCGCGCATTAAAGCGTGTCAGAAGGGTAAAAAGAGGCATTATAAGTTTTATGAGGTTTTGAGAGAGTTTTTAAATGGGTGGGGGGCTAAGAAAATTTTTTTGGTAGTTAGGGAGTCTAAAAGTTGCTGAATCTAAAACACGTCAGCATTTTTTATTTGAATGAAATATACACGTCAGCATTTTTTATTTAAATGATATTTTTCAGAAACCAATTAGATATTGGGTCTTTTTTTTAAAAAAAATCTACTTCAAAAAATTTACAATTTATCCGGCCCACACGCTACAGTGAATTACTGTAGCAGCCCACTTTTAAAAAACTCGGTGATACAGTAGTGCCGGTACTGTGGCGGTATACTGTAGCACGCTACAGTACCTATAAGAATTGTTATTATCTAACATAACAATTCTTATTTTGTAAAAAACTTTTAAAAAAATGCAACTTATAAATTTTGTTTTTTTTGGCATAAACACATAAAAAATAGAACAAAAACTTGTTTTTTTTTTTTTCCCCTCATATGTAAAAAATTGTTCAAATTGAGCAGTAACAATCACTTTATTATTACTGTCAGGCAGTAACAATCACGTTATTGCTACTGTCGAATAGTAACAATCACCTTACTGTTATTGTGGGACAGTAACAATCACATTATATATTATTATTATCAGACAGTAATAATCAAATGTTTTTACTTAGAATCTAATGTTTACAAACTAAACATACTTAGAATCCAATGTTACTGTCGGACAATTAAATATTACATAAAGAAATATCCTTCTTAAAATTGTCACAACAAGCACCCTAGCAACAAAAAAAAAAAAACAATACTAAGTTCTCTACTAAGTTCTCAATATGACTTCCCAGAGGAAGACACTTCAAAATTCTGTTGATGATTATTCAAAGATTGTAGATTTGCTAAGCCGATTTGCCATTCACCATATGAATGTTAGCTTCTCCTGCAGAAAGGTAGTTTACCATTTCACTAACTAATGAAGCTCGTCTTTCTTACTGCACTTAACTAGATGTATCTTTTGCATGGTCAGAAAATTAAAATCACGATTAAAGCTTTCTAATATGCCACTTTTATCAGCATGAAGCTGCTAGAGTAGATGTTAACTCTACTGCCACAGTCTCAACAAGCAGCTCAAAGGATGATAAATGAACTCATTGCTCACAATCACCAAAAATTGCATAAAAAAACTCTAAGTTCACTTTAACCATAAAAAAAAAAACCAAGACCTGCGGGTGATAAAAGTTCTTGCCTTGCATCCTTACCCATGTTGATTATATCTTCAAAAGCATACGATGCCTCATTATTATTAAACTTAAGACTCATTTATTTTAAACTTAAGTACATACCAAAAATTGAAAGACAGCAAGCAGATGGTGCCTCATTATTCGCCATAAGAAGTTAAATACCAAAACAGAATGTCCTCCAACGTTAATTAGAATATTCAAACAAGAGTACAAACAGTCAGATGGTTCATCAAATCTATAAAACTGAACTTCATATTTGCACAAAGAAAAAAATAGAAATGAAAGATAAAATTCATATGAATACATAGAAAATTAAAAAACCTTAATACCCAAATTAGCCAGCTTCAAGATCGGAGAAGTTCTCGTTGATCTAGTTCTGCTCGTCTTCTACCTCTCTCCTGGTTCGTCAAGAACGATCTTGGGTCTATACCCAGATCCAATGGCGGCTGGATTTGGAAGCTCGTCGATCTGGTCCAGCGGAGAAGCCACCAAGCCGTGCTCCATGGTGAGGGCCACCATCTCGGGCGAGTGTGGGGAAGGTAGATGCCATAGAAGGCTAATTGATATCAGAGGCATAGAAGAGAGAGATGGAGAGCGAGAGAAATGAAGAGTGATGACGCCGTGAGACAGAGAAAACAGATGTTGGATCAGGATTGTATAAATTGGGCCTCCTTCAAAACCAAAAAAAGGACCCGGGTCTTAAAGGCAGTGAGAGTCCAAAATTGGGTTTTATAATCATACTGTTTTTTGAATTAAGAAACTAAGAACAAGAAACATAATCCGACCTTAAAACCTATCCCATGATACATACAATACAAAAATTACAAAGAAATTTAATACGAACAAGAAACCATATCCAACATTAATCCCTATTCCATGCTACATGAAATACATTAATTACAAAAATATTAAATAAGAACAAGAAACCAATCCAACATTAAATCCTATCCCATAGTACATGAAATTCAGAAATTAAAAAAAAAAAATCAAATCCTAAATTGAAAACAAAACATACCATTGGTGGTTCGTTGTGTCCATGAGAATGTATCGTGCCAACCATAGTCAATTTGGTAGAAGAAGGAAAGATTTAGGTGCAGACTATTCGAACACGGAAAACCCCACATGATCAGCAAAATAACCTAGTACAATCGACAACTTTAATCATAACTAAAAACTAGAATCTAAAACACCCAAAACTCGATTAGATAAAGGGTATAGGAAATTTTGAATGGAGAGACTTTCGGATGACAGGAAATCAAGCGGGAGAAAAAAAAGGGACTTATGGCAAAAAACAACGTTCTGAATTTGTGGCATAAGTTGAAATATATTGCAACTTTTAGGAAATAAAAAATGTGATGTGGATGCTGATCGAGTTACTCTATCTATATTCTAAATCTCTTCTTGTGTTACTCCAAGAAGGGTGTTAAAATTATACCTCTCTCTGAGTTTCCCTTAAATTAATTAGGCATATAAATATGAGTGGTTATATTTCCACCCTCTTGCCTTATTTTTCCATCCATATTTTAATAAAATTGATAATGAAAATTTTATCCTTTTGTAAAATGACTTTTAAGCACTTGACTAAAAAAAATAAAAAAAGGAATCTATTATACCCATCCATTTTCTACTCACTCACCTTCCTACAATGACTTAGGAGGGTGTACTCAATCTGGATTTTAATGGATTTTAATAGATTTAAGAGGAATTATAAATTCCTATAGATTTCATAGATTCTATGGAGTTTTATGGAATTCCATGGAATCCATTAAAATCCAAGGGGAATAGGTTGGAATTCCTACTGCCTTTGTTTTATATTTAAAATCCATCAAAATCCATCAAAATCTATCACTTAAATGAAATCCTTTAAAATCCATGAGAGATTGAATACACCTAGATTTCAATGGAAGTCTTAAAATTCTGAGTTGAATACACCTAGATTTCTATGGAATCTTTAAAATTCTGAATTGAATACACCTAGATTTCTATGGATTTTTAAATTACTTTAAAATCTATGAGAATCTCAATTGAGTACACCCCCCTTAAACTCCATATATAAATCCTAGAATCTTTTTCTCTTTTTCTCATATCATTAATCCTTTAATTATTGAACATATATACAACCATACAAACTAACAAGAACAATTGTAAGATAGATAAAGTGAAACCTACAAACAATCAAACCAAATTTATAGGTACATGCTATTGGCATAAAGAAGTTAAATCAAAAATATATATGAAAATGTCTAAGGCAGACAAACGGACTTTTGCATCCCAATAATCTTCTCCCTATAAACATAAAGGGAAGATGGTGCACTTTCAATAATTGTCTCGATCACATTGACAATTGTAGAAAAATAAACTTATATTATATCCATCTTATAATTCACCGCTACACTTCAAATTAAATCTCTAAAATCAACACTCAATTTTCTAAATCAAAAAAAACATTAAAATATAATGAATTCTTGATTTAAAACTATTAAAAAAATTTAAAAAGTAGGTTATAAAATAATCATATATTTTCATAGATGTATAGGCATCAACCAAATAGTATAATTGATTTTGAGTTTTGGTGAAGAACTAGAGTTTATAAAAGAAAGATTATAAAAAAAGATGGGTGGGTGGGATAATAGTTAAAGGGGTGGCAAAAGTGTTTAATGGGTGAGTGTTTGAGTTAGTATATCAAAGGGTATTGTAGGAATAATGATAGGTGGGAAGAGTGTTTTTATACTTTTGATAGAGGTGTAAAAATAAGGTGGGTGGGGAAATAGGATATGGGGGTGGGGGTGGAAATAGAAGCACTATGTACATAATTCATGGTGTCGTGACACCTTTATTGTTACATATATATAATTTATAAACAATGTACCAAATATTTTTCTTTTAAAACAACAAACTCTAAGAACATTTCACAATTTCCTTGCTTTCTTGTCATCTCAACAAGCTTCTTTATTTAGTTTAAAGACAAAGAATTCCTTCCCCGGCCCTATTAATCTAAAATCATGAGGTTATGGACAACGGGTCAAAGTGTGTAACAAGAAGTAAAACCGCTCAACTTGTTGAGTCTTGAGCTATGGCTTTCTTTTCGCACCTAGAACTAGTTGGACACGTTGAAACTCACAAGTGAAACAAAACAACCAAGAACAAATAGAAAGCACACAACCAAAGTAACAGAAAGTAGCCACAAGAAGATTAAGTACAAGAAGTTTCAAACCTAGCTCTTTACAAAGTCCAAAAAGGAAAACAAGAGCTAACTAACTGGTTAGTTGCTTTAGGAAAAAAGGTATGCCTCCCAAGGGTCTAGAAGCCAAAAACCAAGGGCCTTACAGACATGCTCACTAAAGAAAAACATTTGGACTATGTAAATTTTGTTCGCTTTTGGTATGTCTCTTCTTAAGAGACTACCACAGAAACTAAAAAGTGAGTAACTCAAACTTCACTAAGTGATGCAAGTGAAAATGAGGTACAAAGGTCTTTATTTATAAGTATGAGAGGGTGGAAAAAAGTTGTAAGTTTTTAATATGAGATAGAATGCTCAAAAATGCAAAAACACAAGAGAAAACTTGAACTGGGTCGCTGGATAACCCCTTTTTAGAGACAAAATGGACCGGGTCAGCCCGACACACGGGTCAAAATGACTCAGCTGCAAAGTGACTGGCTCCTCACACGATCAAATGGCTATAATTGATCCGATTTTAATGAGCTTGAACGGCTCTAACTAAAACACAGAAGATTATTCTGTATATTGTAGTGGTACCGTTGCTTTGGTACATGGATTGCGTTAGTGTCTCTGGACGAATGGCAATGCGCTATGTGTGCGTTGTTAGTCTAGTCATCAATTAATTTATTTTTATTATTTTCTATTTTTCTCCAAACTTCATAAATTTACAATAAATAGCTCGGAATTTCAAACAATTCCATGAAAAATTCTACAAACTCTTTTCATTGAGTAATATTTACTTATTACCTCAAAATAGTTAAATCACTTGTAGAAAAATTATGAAAATTTCTCCTTTCATAATTTAATTCGGAAAATGAAAATGAACTTATTATGCACCAAACTCTTCAATTTTCCTTTTCCAAAAATTTATTTTAACACAACTAAACTCTACAACCACAACCAAACGTCCAAATTAGTTAATCAAAGCTTAAAAAAATTTGTAATTCCTTTAAACAAACCATCAAAACGGGGTTGAAAAATTTTAAAAGCAAAATCAATTAACATAACTCGAAACTTTTGGGGTGTTGCAGCGATCTCCCTCTCTCTTTATGCCCCTCATCCTCTATCGACCTTCAGTTGTTTAATCCCACATGCCCATCATTTACAAAGGTATTTTTCTTATTCTAATAATAGAAAATTACAAATAAATCAATAAAACATTTCTAAATTACAAATAGATCAATGCATGATTTTATATCCTATAATATTCAATGCTATATTTTGAGAAATTACATTTTAATCAATGGCCCACCCAACACCTAATTTATTTTAAAATATTAATTTTGTTAATATACTTTTTTGCCATTCTATTACTTTTTTAGAAAGTTACTTGAATATGAATAAACAAAATATGATCACATAATTCAACACAAAATTATAAATAAAGTTAGTAAGTATGCAACATTACTCTATCTATTGGCTAAGATTAAGCATTTCTAATCTAAAGGCTAAAGCATCAATATTAGACAAAAATATCATGTTTCTTCATTTTTTTTTTCAAGACTAAATAGATGACAATGATTATTTTTAAAAAGTGCTTGAATTGATTATGTTATGCTGTCATTAACATTTTTATCAAACTGTTTTTGTTATACGAATCATACATTTTACATAAAATACAAGTTATGTTCTAGTACTTCTACATCTATTTAAAATATTCTTAACTAAAATCATTTATGTGGACTTTGAATAATTTGGGACTCGATTCAGTTAATAACCTACACGTGGGGCATAAGGTTGTATGCAATTTATCAACTCATGTTTGTATTGATTAAGGTAAGTTTCAGTGGATCTAGAGTAGTGTACGCTTTTTTCTGCATGAAAAATTGAAATTAAAGTATATTTGACAACCAAGTATGACAAGACCCTCTCCAAATTCTACCTTGGAACTCGGAGTGATCCTGCAGGAATCCAATATCAAGGAAAATCCTACCGAAAATTCGGCAGAACCTCCCCTGAAATTGGACTAACCCTTTCACCACGAAGACCTGCAAAAGCACTTCTAAGCATCACAGCTCCTCTACCACAACCAAAGGGTCTCCGACCCAAATTTCAAAACCAATTAATTAAGTATTTACTTGATTATCAGAGCTGCGCTACAAAATTCACTAAGGAAATAAGATTTAGAAAATAACTAAACACCTATAAACTACACCAGCTAACTAGATTGCCTCGACGTCTTTGGCACGACCGCTCCACCGCTACAACCTGGGAGGGAAATTTAAAACAACAAACAAAGATAAAACAAATGAGATAGCTCAGTGAGTAGACATAAATCAAAATAAGTATTAATAAACCTTTACTTTCAAGTTTCCTTAAAATTTTACAAACCTTCTTTGAAATCCCCCAGTTTTAAAAATCACTTTCATAAAATCCACTGAAAACTCTATGTAAAAGTCCGCATCTGAAATCCGTTTTGAAAACTCTGATAAATTGATAAAACTGGTCAAGCTCCCAAAATATTAAATTAGAACTGAAATTTGTATCAACCAAGAATTATTTTGTAAACTGTTTTGACAAAGAAACCTCTCACCCAACAGTTACCCACAGAACCTGCCGTACATGCGCAGGGCCCACGACCTGCTGTACGCAAGCAGGGCCAATAGCCTGCCGTACATGCACAGGGCTCACAACCTGCCATATGCATGCAGGGCCAATAATCATGCCGTACATGTGCAGAGCCAGGGTCTGTCATACACATGCAGGGCCAATATACCTGCCATACGTGGACGCAGGGCCACCCCCAAAGGCTAGGCATCCCGACACACGACCCAAAGCCTATGTGTGTGCCGTGATGGGTCCCAAAGACCTATATAATCTGATAATCTGAAGGATAATGCGAAGGGTGGTTTGAAAACCATTTCTCATAAATCTCTTTTCACCCATAAAAATATATAATCTTTCCAATACTGTAAAATCATTAAACCAACAACTATAAAATCCTTTTCAGTAACCAAACCCTTAATATTTCAAGATACAAATAAACCACAGATGTTTACTTAAGAAATCAAAACGTTTCCAGGCACATCAAATCCATTTCCATACTCAAGAATCGAATAATATTTCTCAATTAATAAACTCAATTAAAACTCAAATATAAATACGAATTAAATCATGAAATTTATAAAGAACTTATAAACAAAGTTTAGGAAACGAAGTCTACTCACAGAGATAGTCTAGCTTTGGTCTCCGGCTGAATCGTCTTTGGACTTGGGAGTGTCACCTAACACGAGAACGACAAGACGTTAGAATACTAATCAATTTACGATCGTAAAAATACGTGTACATCCTAGGCCTTCCGCTCCAAAATTATAAATTTAAATCCTAAACTCACTTATTTTCCTTCTTCACGCAACCCCAACACTACTAACTCATTTTTATCCCGTTAAACTTCTCCCAATAACCTTCATTACTACACAACTCGACCGAGGGTCGTCCAGGGGTCGTTTCGACAACCAAAAAGTGTCCAATTTCACCTCAACTCACCATTTCTCCGATTTTCTTCAAATTAACTATTCTAAACTTCAATAGATCGTTCCTAAAGGTGAAAATCACGTCCAATTTCAATTAAATCACCATAAACACCTCAGATTTCTAGAAATCCCGAAATGGGCATACGCACCAACAATCAAACTTCCAATTTCGTCAATAATTTCCCAAGTTTCTCATTCCAAACTTCGATTAGAGGTTTCTAATTATTGAAATCACCCAAAATGTCCCACAATTTGATTCAATTTCAAAGACCCAAGCTAAACCCGAAAATGGCCTCTAATCCCCAAAATTCAATTCTATGCAAATCCTCCAAATTAAACTACCAAACCATAGGGGAAAGAAAGACCATGAAAAGAGGAAGAAAACCCACCTAAAATCAAGGCAAACAAGGCCGGAAACGACCGAAATCAACAAACGAAGTGGCGGCGGGCTGGGTGTTTTCCTGCGTGATTCCCTGCTGGAATGTGGCTGGCCGGCGTGGGGGAGCTTGGGGAGAGACGATCAGTGGCTAGGGAGTGGTTTCTCGGCCGGTCCCGTCGTTTGGAGTCGCCAGAAATAGGCCAAATTAGATGGCAATAGCCATGCGCATACAGGGGAGAGAAGGAGAGCTCGGGAGGAGAAGGGAGAGGGCTGGGGGCAGCGTGAGCTCGCTGGCCGGCGATTGGCGACGTCGCCGGTGAGTCTGGGCAGCCAGTTGTGGAGGTGGCGCAAGGGAGAGGAGAAGGGAGAGGGCTGGGGGCAGCGTGAGCTCGCTGGCCGGCGATTGGCGACGTCGCCGGTGAGTCTGGGCAGCCAGTTGTGGAGGTGGCGTAAGGGAGAGGAGAAGAGGAGAAGATGTCGAGCTAGGCTGGGGGCTGTTTCGCATGGGAAGGGGAGAGAAGAGAGAGAAATAAAAGGGGGGAAATTTCCAGAATTTTTTGGAAATTTAAACCCATTTCAACGTAATTACAAGTTTTTCCCTCACTTTGAACCTCTGTATTTCTCAAACCGTAGCTCCAAATGATGCATGCTACGTGTCTATGAACTCGTGAAGTCGAGCTCTACGCAACCATGTCAAAGTCAACTCTAGAATTCAGGTAATTTAAAAAGTCAACTTTGGGTCTCTTCTCACGTTCATAACTTTCTAACCGGGGCTCTAAATAACCCATGCCGCGTGTCAATGAACTCGTGAGCTCAAGACCTTCCTAACGGACCCAAGGTCAAAGCTAAAATCTTACTAGAATCAAAAGTCAACGTTGAGCCCTATTATATTCATTTAGGAAGGTACGGGTCGTTACAAAGTATATTGTATACGTTGAAATTATATGAATAATTTACCTAGTAGCTCATTTTACAGTATCAAAAGTGAAAAACACTATATTCAAGTTTTAGTTTTGGACACTATGATGCACCTACTGATTTGGAAAAAATGTGTGTGTGTGTGTGTGTGTGTTTTTTTTTTTTTGTAGTTTTGAACACTGTGATGTAGCTACTAATTTTGGAAAATATTTGTGGTTTTTTTTTTTTTTTAAATTATGCACACTATGATGTAGCCATTGATCTGGAAAAATGTGTGTTTTTTTAGTATATATGTGACAATATTTGTTTAGATTTTTATAGATACTACAAAATCAGTATCTGTATGACAATATCTATATGAATTTACATATGTTAATTATCATTTCAACATTTTTATAAGAAGTAATGAGAGTATCGACAACATAACAAGTAGAAACATTATTCTTAAAATTGAAATACATAGCCATTGTCGTTTATCTACAAACTTAAATATAGACATGTCACAAATTCACTGTTCTAACCCTGAGACAATGATATTGAAAACTGTTCTGTTTAATAAAGAGTTTTAATTTGGTTTTTGGTTAATCAAAATTAGACACCCTAATGGTCATTTCAAGACTAAGATCACCTTAATCGGACCCCAGATGCATTAGTTATGCATTTTCTAAATTAAACTTGAATTTCTAAAATCTATCAACTAGCAACTATTTTCTTTTGCCCCATAGACACTGTCACACATTTACTGTTCAGACCTTGAGACAATGATTTGGAAAACTGTACTGTTTGACGAAGAGTTTTAATCGGATTTTTGGTAAGCAGAAACTAGACACCCTAATGGTCATTTCAAGACCAAGATTACCTTAATCGGACCCCAGATGCATTAATTATGCATTTTCTAAGTTAACGCTGAATTTCTGAAATTTGTCAGCTAGCAATTATTTTCTTTTGCATATCTAATTTTTCAAACCTCTATTGTGTTCTTTGTGATTTCAACCTAAACTGAGATTATGGGATGATGTTAGACCTGTGTGGATTGGTTTTAATATAGTAAATCTATGATTTGAGTTTGTGGGACATTAATTACTCAACCTTTGGATTTGGAGGATGAGCATTGCTCCCAAATCTTAGGTTAGATTGACTAGTGAAACTATACTAATCCACAACTCCAAAACAATTGATGTTTTTTGTGAATGAACATTCATATGTCTAAAATCATTCAACCAATTTTTAAAGCAATTGGACTTATACTTATATTTCTGTATATCTAAGAGTATACCTTGCCCCTATGAGTCTATTCATTGGTATGCAACTATGATTGATTAGACAGACACTATTCGACAGTGTATGTTTTAAATTTCAGTGTAATATGCAGTCTGTCTGATAGTGTCTGATATGTTTCTAAAACTGTGCAACAATTTCCTATTTAAAATCGATATATTAGACATTGCCACTAATAATATATAAACTGTGCAACAATTTTCAATCAAAAATAGTGTCTAATACAATTGCATGTGTCTAACATGTATTTTGAAAAAGAGGACGAACAAAAATAAGATGCAAGGGAAAAAAAGTTTAAAAAAAAAAAAAAGCTTCAATGTTGCAGTAAAAAAAAGGAAAAAAAGGAAAAAACGAAATTAATTTCATTGCCCCAAACTAGGTTTTGGGCAATGAATTCTCTTATTTCATCACCCAAAGTCATCCTGAAATAAAAAAATTGGTTCTAAACGAAAAGCTGATCAACTCCGATCGTAGCGGTATTTTGCATGTATGAAATTTAATTATAATCGTAAAAATTGAACGGCTCTGATAGTTGAAGTTATTGTTTTATTCGCAATTATTGAAATGTATAGCAATGACTAATGAGCGAAAAAGTTAATATAATTATATTTTTCAAGTGTATTTCTATGTAGATGTTCGCAATCTGATCGTGCTTCCAACGATTCGAACCGTTCATTTTTAGTCCTCTGCTCAAAGATCATCGTTGCAAAAAAAGAGCTTCATCAGCGTTGTGCAAGTTAGGCATTGATGATCGAACGTACGAACAATCGTGGTTGTTATAATGATAATTGAAGGATCATATCAAGTTTCACTGATCTAAATCATTCATCTCTTAGATCCCCAATCAAATATTTTACTTATAAAAAATTAGTGCACTTAAAGTTGGAAAATTTAAGTATTAGAGGTGCAACGTTTGAACGACCGTGGTTTTAGGAGAGAGATAAAGAGAGAGATATATATATATATATATATATATGTATCTTGTTCAAAGCATGTCGTCCAAATGTTTCAGTAAAATACGAGAAATATTGGAGGGAAATATGCCGCATTTTATTTAAGATTTTGGGCGACGAAGCTGTTTTGTCGCCTTAAGTTACCTAAGGCAAGGAAATTAGACTTTTATCGCCCCATGCACACTTAAGGTGACGAAATAGCTTCATTGCAGAAACTTTTAAAAAAGAAAATAAAAAAAAATAGGCAGGGAAAATCCCGTTGAATATTTTGGACTTTGGGTGACAAAAACTATTATGGCATCGCCCAAACCTATTTTGGGGGGACGACATGTTGTATTTGTCATCCAAAGTCATGTTAGGAGGATGAAGCCTCCATCATCGCCCAAAGTTATCGTGTTTTAACCCTCCTACCTTTATTTCTTTATCTTCTTCATCTCATTTTCTCTCTCTCAGCAGCAAATCCTCCCTCCTCCCAACCTTCCTC
>QANT01003802.1:0-23342 GCA_003254885.1 Purshia tridentata | reverse complement strand
GGGGGAAAAGTGCGGTTCCAATTTTAACTTACTTTGAAATTAATAATTAGGACCCCTGTATTTCCAAAGATCAAGTACTAATAAACCCACAAGTCTAAATGACCTCAACTACAAGAAGAATGAGTGGATTGAATAATAAATGAAATTGAAGTTATTTTTCTCCATCTAGAAGAAGAAGATGATTTTGGGATGAGTAAATAATAACATTATTCCTTGCACTCCACCATTCTAATTGCATCCACACCCTCTTTCCATTCTTCTTCTTCACAACACCACAAGCTCTCTGTTATGCTGAAAAAAAAGGCCTATTACCATGTTTTTCCCTCTCTAGAATTTTAAAGTGAGACAGAAGTTCGTAGATTGAGTGTTGTCTGAGGTGAGATGACACCGAAGGTTGGAGGTGAATCAAAGCATTTGACTGTTGGAGATCGATAAACCAAACAATAAAAATAAAACGCACCAAATATGCCAAGAGAAGGAGAGAGAGAGAGAGAGAGAGAGAGAGAGAGAGAGAGAGAGAGAGAGAAGAGGGTCCAAGTGGCAAAATTGCTTGCAGAAAATTCGCCATGTAGGCACCACGTCATGAGGCATAACGGATTCTTTGACAGCTGAGAGAAGCAGATTAGTTGAGACACAAGGAGTAGTTTTAGAGTGAGACAAATTAAGTTACAAGGTGCAAAGTGAGACACAATCATAATTAAGGGGGGGCAATTGCACAATTAAGCCAAAACCAAATCAAGAAGTTCTACAGGAAGTACAACGAATGGTAATTAGAAACAATAACAGCACAAGTTCTGGTTTAGGGTGAAAACCACTAAATTGGCCTGTGCACACAGCACAAATAAACATGCTTGAAAACAAAAAATAACCACGTCCAATATATGGAAGGAACTAGTCACTAAATGCTCTAATATGAACTTCATTGCCTAGTATTAGGCAGTCTCACTACATTAAATATGTGAAAGCCAGCTTTGCGAACTATGATTCACTTACGATACAGATAAAAAGCAGGATTCTCAAGATTCTTTTTAACACCTCAGCTACCAAGTAGCATGTGGTGATTAAGAAACTATTCTTCAAAAACATGGTTATTATTGATTCCAATCGGGGGGCAGAAAACTAATTTTTCTTCATGTCATTTTTTCAATACAAGAAACCATACAGGAAAAAAAAAAAAGCATTCAGCCCATAAATCAAAATTAGCATAATAAAAGACATCATACCTAAGTTTCCCGAGGACAATACCAGCTTCATTGGACCGTTCATACCCAATATCTTCAGGAGATATAATTTCGTATGTACCTTTGTGCTTAAGCATTCCATCCTATAAATCAGAAATTCTTTTAGAAACATATTTTAATAAATTTGATATATAGCAACTGAAACTACAGAAATGGGAAAGACTTTAAAATTGACTAGAGTCAACAGGTAGAGTGAGTAATTTAGAAGATAAGCTGAAAAATAGAGCATATGCTATCAGCTGGAATTTCAATGACAGCAACCTGATGGATACCACTTTCATGTGCAAAAGCATTAGCTCCAACAATTGCCTTATGTGGCTGCACATGCAACCCAGTGTAATCTTCTACCTGAAAAATTACACCATTGAATAAGAAATTCCATCCAAAGCAATTATGGTAAGCAAGGAATGACTGGTTGAAGTTTCAAAATAAGAAAAGAATACCATCTTGCTTGTTATATAGATATGCCGAGGATTGATTCCAGTATAAAGCCCCCCCAATACCTGCTCCCCGCGGCAATTTAAGGTCATGACAACCTGCATATTTATTTGGTTAAAAAATGTAATTCAAAGAAAGACAAAAAGAAATAATATGAAGAGTATCACCTGCAAAAGATCACTTTAAGAACTTAGTCAAACAATATATAATGAAGTAATAGAATTTAAGATTAATATTGCCATGGAAACATGAAAAACCGATCTCCAGTAAAGAATATTTAAACTTCAGTTGCATTTCCTAACCAAGAATGCAAATAGCACAGACCAGAAGGTTTTTATACCAATTTACATAGGAAAGCACCAAGATAATTTCATAACAGCAGTTAAAACGGTGAAATTCTCAATACTGTGGTGACTAAATGGTTGGAAGAGTTAAAAGAGGTTAAAATATGTAGCACCAAAACTTTTCCAGAAGTGTCATATTCGAACTCTATCCATATAGGATATGTATACTTCACTGATATTCCTGAATACATATCAGAAACTTTGCAAGTACAAAATACAAAAAACAAAAAATCAAATCATGGAAACATAAGTTTCCAATACTTTTCAGATACTGATTTAAATATAGTGGATCTACCACAAGTGTTAGCATATGCCCACTTTAATCATACACAAAGACTAAACTATTTAAACAATCAGTACAAATCTAGAACATACACTATACTCTTGAACAAATGTTTGCACAAGAGATAACACTGAAAAAAAAGTTATATGTCCCTAGAAACATATTCTTATTAGCATACTATAGTACCCATAATTTTAGAATTGTCGTATAAAAGGTTTGAAGGGCTTGAAACTCAGATGGCTATTTGGTTGCAGGTAGTTTAGTTTCAGGTAGCAGGGAATTCAGACAAAGTGACAAAAATGATGTTTTGAGACTAATAACCACAAAGTATCAGGTGGAAAAAGCGTTAGGGAGATAGAGAGCTCTAGGGGCTTGAAGATAACACAAAAGGCTTTTGGTTCCAAACGAAAAAAAGAACTGAGTTACAAATGATGACAAATGATGTTCTAAAGTGCTGAAGACTAAGTATACTGTATTTCAAAATCGACTAGCGAAAGTAGAGACGCTGATAACAGATCATTGGTCCTCACATAGGAGCAAATCCATGGAATAGGTACAAAAATCCTCTCATTGCCAGACATCTTGGAGGTGTTATTTATGCTGAAGATAACAGCATAAAATCAAAATTCAATAGATGTGACATAAGGTTCAACAAAAAAATTATTCCAGAGAATTTTGCATTTTTTCAATTCAAACTTTGTGCAAATTAAAATTGAAAGCATGCCCTGTTGCTGCACAAATATACCCTCACCTCCTCTAATGAAGCATTCCCGGCCCTTTCACCAATGCCATTGATTGTTACTTCCAGCTGCCTAGCACCTGCACATGCCCCCTGAACATGGATGAGAGAAGATGTGAGTGCATTTTCTTATATTCTTAAATGTCTAATTAAAAAAACAAAAACAAAAAATGGCATACCGCTACAGTGTTGGCAGTAGAAAGTCCAAGATCATTTTGGCAGTGGGTTGAGATGATAACATTGTCAATTCCTGGGGTATTAGATTTTATGTCAGAAATCAACTGACCGAATTCACTTGGCACAGTATAACCCACAGTGTCAGGAATGTTCAGAGTTGTTGCCCCAGCCTTTATAACTTCACCCAAAATCTCATACAAAAATTCCCTGTCGGATCTGGTAGGGTTTGGGTCCAGAAAGAAAGAATATTATATTTAATAACACAAAAAAATGAAATGTATTAAATAGAAAAGAAAATTATAAACAAAAAGACTGAAAGAAGTTTATGATTTGCAGTGCGGACAACTTAGGCTCAAACAGCAGGTCCAAAATGTGATTCATTGACCCACGAACAGGTGAACATAGCAGAGATGCCATGGGAATCACTTACTAGTTTACATATTATCTAACTCAAGAAATGATTTATCAGCTTGCAGACAAGCAAGGTTACAAAGTTGGAAGATTGCATTCCTTTCAACGAGAGGCCGAATGAATCTTATTCAAGCCATTCTAAAGGAGGGAAAGAAATTGGAGCTTATGATGAGGGATTTTCTTTGGCTCGCATAGGGGAAGGCACAAACTTAATCAGTGAGCCTTGGTGACTCAAAGCAAAGAGACAGGAGTTGTGGGACTAGGTAACTTCTTGGTGAAAAACACGGCATTCCTAGGGAAATGGCTGTGGAGGTTCCCTTTGGAAGGAGAGTCACTTTAAGAAGCAAATATGGGATAAACGAAAATGGGTGGGATTCAAATTTGGTGTTGAGGGATTCAAGTCAAAGTGCTTGAAGGATATTTCCCAAGGGTATGATTCTTTTCTTGGGGTTGCCAGCCAGCAGTTGGCAAGGGAGATAAGGTAATGTTTTGGGAGGATCTTTGGGTGGGAGATAATGCTCTGAAGCTTTTGTTTCCTTGACTATATAATCTGTCATGCTACTGGAATTCAGTGATAGCTAGAATTGCTGACCATTCTCTTTATCCACTGAGTTGGAATTTTGGGTTTAGGGGGAACTTAAATGATGCAGAGGTAGAGGAAGTATCTTTTGATGTTATTGCTATTGGAAAGTGTTCGCTTACACCCTCCTAGAAGTGATGCAACGAGATGGAGGCTAGAGGGATCAAGGAGTTTTTCGGTTAAATTTTGTAGCAGATTTCTGAGCGACTCTTCTAACTATTTATTATTCAACCCCACCAGCCAGATCTTGAAATCAAAAGGTCTTTCAAGGTCAAGGTCTTGCTTGGGCAGTGGAGCATGAAAAGATAAACACATGTGACATGATTCATAGGAGAAGACTGGATGCATAATGTGTAAAAATGGGGAGGAAACTATGGATCACGTTTTTCTACATTGCCCAACTGCTCTATGTCTGTGGGGGAAGTTATTTAGGGAGGTGGTCAATTGGGTAGTGCCAAGGCGATGTCATTACTTGAGCTTAAAAACACAGGTGTCAGGGGTTCAGAAGAACTAAGAAGACTAAATTCCTGCAGGGATGTTTGGTGCTCGTTGTATTTTGGGTTATTTGGCTTAAGAGAAATAATAGAATGTTTGAAGACAAATATGGGGAAGGGTAAGATGAATTATAGGACAGAATATTATTTTGGTCTAAGGGCATCTGTTTCTTCAGATTTTATGGACCTTTCTTTTTCGGATATTTTGATAAACAGGAAGGTTGAAATGTGTTAATTTTCCTAGGTCTTAAGATCATTGTTCTGGCTGGTCATGGATGTAACACTATGGTTTGCTTGTTCTGTCTGGTTCAATCTATTTTTTCCATTGACAATGATCTCTTTTGTGCACTACAATAAAATTCTGTTTCTTCTCAAAA
This sequence comes from Purshia tridentata, assembly GCA_003254885.1. Taxonomy (NCBI): domain Eukaryota; kingdom Viridiplantae; phylum Streptophyta; class Magnoliopsida; order Rosales; family Rosaceae; genus Purshia; species Purshia tridentata. The sequence continues at coordinate 18,258 of QANT01003802.1, read as the reverse complement.
AAGAAAGGAAAAAAAAAAAATACAAGCTAGTAACAACCCACTAGCCATTATCCTCAAACTTGAGATTGTTTTTTCTTCTTTGCAGTGTAGCAGTAAATTAACAGGACAGGCTTTGAATCCATAAGCACAACCAAAAGTTTGATGGCATATTGATAATAACTATTAAAATCTTTGAGCTTATGACCAACCTCAACACCACCCTAAACTCTTACTAGCAATGCCAAGGTCACGAGCCTAGAGGGGGTGTATTCAATTAGAATTTCAATGAATTTTAAAAAGCTTTGGTGGAATTGAAAAATCTAGTGGACTTTGGAGAGTGAGATATGATTACCGAAGTCTAATATCCCTCCAGTCTTCTCCCCAAAAATGTCAATGGATTCAAGACGTGACTTTTTAATATACAAGGGCGGCAGAAATTAACTCATTGTTTTATTTTTCTAACAGGAAAAAAACTGCGTCTTCTTATTAATGCTGACATTGTATGGCATATGGATGCATTAGTACTGGTAATCGGTAATCCTTGGATTCAGATGGGTTCTGTAGGTTTTCCACTCTAAGTAGGTCCTTAGGCAATGGGTATCTTTGTTTGTGCTTTAAAATTTTGGGCAATTTTATATTTTAACCTCAACTCATAATAACCTAAACAATCATCTTGGTCGATTAAACTTGTCAAGCTAGCTCAAACCCAAATTTTAGGGACCATCCTTATTTCTTAGGGACCTAGTGAGTGGGTACTTTGGCTAGCAGTTTATGATAATGAAGGGTTTCAGAATAAAGATTGGGTATAGCTCATATAATAGTCTCTTTGCCTCTTAAAGAAGAACATTAAAGGCTTTAAGACCAATCTCTTTAATTAATGAGCTTATCTCTTCCCCTAGCTAATCTATGTTAGATTTAATAATTTGGGGTAGACATAATAAAAGTCTCCTACACCATTTTGATTTCGGTTGAAAGATAATTAGGAATACCAATAAGGAGTAAAATTTAAATAGAATAATTATATCAAATTATTATGCAGATTAAAAAATGTGATTCCCCTGACAAGCCAACCAAGTAGCCATTCTCAACAAGAGGAAGAGAGAGAGAGAGAGAGAGAGAGAGAGAGAGTCAAAAACGTTACCTGCCAGCATCTTCAGGGCTAAATTCAACATCATCACAGCCCAAGCTCCTGGCATACTTCACCATGTTCCTTGCAATCTCAATCACCTGCTCCTTCGTCTTCCTCAGCTTGTACTCCATGTGAATGGCGCTGGTGGCAATAAAAGTATGAATCCTGGGCCTTTTGGCGTACTTGACGGCCTCCCACGCTGTCCGAATGTCGTTCTCATTGCACCGCGACAACCCACAAATGACCGGCACATACCCGTCCTTGTCCACAGAGTTCCCAACTTCCATGGCGATCATCTTCACGGCCTCGAAGTCGTCTTTGGAGGCAGCGGGGAATCCGGCCTCGATTATGTCGACGCCGAGCTTCGCGAGCTGCCGGGCAATGTCGAGCTTCTCTTTGGAGGTGAGTGAGGCGCCGGGGGACTGCTCGCCGTCGCGGAGAGTGGTGTCGAAGATGCGGACATATTTGGGGTCGGAAATGCGGTTGGGGACGTATTGGGGGCGGCTAGGAGGGTTATGGTTAGGGTTTTGGGAGCAGAGAATGCGGGGCTTGGGTTGGGGTTTAGAGGAAACTGAAAACGTGGGCTTGTGGTTGTGCGAATGAGAACGGAAGAGGAGTTGGGATTGGGAGCACTTGGAGATGTTGGTGAGTGAGGGAATGGAGGTCGGTGTTGGTGAGATTTTGTGGTGTGTGCAGACAGCCGCCATGGTTGGATAGAGTGACGGAGAAGAAGAGTAAGAGAGAATAAACCCTGGAATCCAATGGTAGTAGCTAAAGCAGTAAATTTAAATTCAGTCCAGAAAAATAAAATAAAAGCTGAGTAAGGCAGTAAATCATATTTGAATTCAACGTAACGGCTAAGTATTTATAGGGGTAAATACAGTTAAAATCGTAGAAATGATTAAAGTATTTGCAAAATTAAAAAATATATATATATATCATTTGGTTTACTTTCTTCTACTTGAATTATTCTAGTTTCAAAATTTTCAGTTATTTGACGTTTGTTTGTTCTAATCAAGTAATTAAATTTTAAAAATTTTATTGAAATTTCTATTCTTTTGAGATCTTAAAATATTACCGAATTAAAATTATGAAAATTTTATTGGAAGTTTCAATTGTTTTGGTCTAAATTTCCAAAGAAATCAAAATTCTTTTAAAATTTCTTTTAAAATTTCTATATTTTTCAATTCTCAAATTTTTTTTAGAAATTTGAAATTTAATTCCTTTGTTCTAATTAAAGCTAATTCAATAATGAGCTCTCCCAATTAAAATTATTGGAATGTCAGCATGTTAATAATGAGTTAGGAGTCGGGATTGGTTCATGTTTTGAAAAGAAATCTATTTGACATAATAAAGACAATTGAAATAAGTAAATTGAAAATAAAATAAAATTGCAGAAAGTAAACAATTGTATTGAAAATATTTGATATTTGAAAATTGAACTTACAGATTTGGGGTTCAAAGAACCAAAATCTACAGAACCTTTGAATTTGGAGAGAAGACTTACAGGCAGAAATCTCTCTAAGTATTTTGGACTAAAAACTCGATGCCTACAATCCAGGCAACTGAGTTCTTAAATAAGCGATTGAATTACATTGAAATTGATAAAATTTGAAGTCCGGCTTGTGAACCACACAGTTGGAAAGCTAAATAGTGAGGAATCTCCGCTATTACCTAACTGCCGGGACCACAGGTTGATACCTTCCTATCCCTCGTAAGGGTTCCTAGTTGCCTCTCTCTCTCCCCCCGCCTAATGGCTTTGATACCAGATACCTATCCCAGGAGACAAATCACCCTAGTGATAGAACTTTGAGAGCTCGTTTGAGTTTGCGGATTTCTAGTTTGGTGTCTTGGACGTCTATGATGGCAGCCCTATAATAGAGATACCTATTGATGTAATTTGGGTCACTTAGAAGGGTATTTTGAACTTGTTCCCAACAGTACTCAAGGTATTCTTGGTCTAAGGGAAGGCTTGTGTTTTGAAGGTAGTCTAAGCGGATTTTGAAAAGAAATCTATTTGACATAATAAAGACAATTGAAATAAGTAAATTGAAAATAAAATAAAATTGCAGAAAGTAAACAATTGTATTGAAAATATTTGATATTTGAAAATTGAACTTACAGATTTGGGGTTCAAAGAACCAAAATCTACAGAACCTTTGAATTTGGAGAGAAGACTTACAGACAGAAATCTCTCTAAGTATTTTGGACTAAAAACTCGATGCCTACAATCCAAGCAACTGAGTTCTTAAATAAGCAATTGAATTACATTGAAATTGATAAAATTTGAAGTCCGGCTTGTGAACCACACAGCTGGAAAGGTAAATAGTGAGGAATCTCCGTTATTACCACTTTGAGAAAGTTGCTTTTGATATTGCGGGTGAAACCCGTGACTTGCTTTTTGAAAAGTTTCCTTGTCCACAAGCGTCGGCAGGGGACAGAATCATTTGGAAGTTTGCTTTGATCAGAAGTCATTCAGATCATCATACTGAGTATCTGGGTCTTGAGAGTCTTGAAAGTATGGGGCCGGCAAGGGCACTTGAAGATCATTTGAATTATCCTCATCATCACTTTGAGATATTTGGCTAAGGACTTCTTTGAGCTTTTGGGCATATTCTTTCTTAGAAGTGACAAAAGATAGGTCACTCTGAATCTTTGATTTTTGAAGGAGGAATTGAGCATGGTCTTCATTGTGAGGAACCACTTTTGAGTTTGAAAATTGAGGGTGAGCCTTGAACCAATCCATGACCGCGGATTTGGTGATGCGGTCAGTCTTGAATCCATCCCACCATTTAACTTTGTACCTTCTCATCAGGCATGGACATTGAGATAGTGTCCTTTGTGTTGTGTAGATTTCCCAAGAGAAAATCCATGCAATGTTCATTGAACAAAAGAACCAAAACAAGGGATCAATTGTTTGAAGATTTTTTGAATTGAGATTCTTTTGAAATAATTGAAAAGCTGGAACCAGCTCGTTTAGAAGAATTTCATCAATGGCGCCGAACCGGTGCCAGATGTCTTTAAACCAATAAGGAGTTTTGAGTTTGAAATTTGAGCAAAAGAATATAAACCAAGATTGTTGCCTTGCTTTGTTTTGAAGATAGAATACATTGGACCAGGCGTCAATGTAATCCCAGTAACAATAAAATTGAGGATTGAATTTTTGAGAAAGTTTTTTCATAGTGTTGGGGTGTTGTCCCCAATCACTAAGAGTTAAAACCCTTTTGATTTGAATTTTTGAATGTGTAACTTGATCATTTGTCCTATTGTGGGTAATGACAATTGAGTTAGTATCCACTAGGATAAATTCATAAAACTTTTGGGAATTTGAAGGATTTGTTGCTAGGAAAAAATTTGGATAAGTCAACTTTTTTAATATCATATAGGGGTCAGGGTCATCGACCTCTTCCTCAATATATGAAATAATACTTGGCTAAGATTTGCAAAAATAAAGACTTTTGTTTGAACTGGCCGAAGCCTTTTGTCTGCTGAGAACTTGATAACTGTTTGAAATTAGGATGTCTTGACTAAGGACATTGAAGAAACTTAGGGAAGACTTTGTGGAAGTTTCTTTTGTGGGTTTTGGATTTTGGGCATAAGATGCCTTTGTGGAAGGGGAGGCCTTTTGACTCATCTTTGTTGAAGAAATTCCTTGGTAAGAAAATCAGGGAGAGAATTTTGATCACCTTTGATAAATTCAATATTGAAATCAAAAATTGAGAGTAAAGCTTGCCATCTAGCAAAAATTTATTTGGCTGCAAGGTTTTTGACATCTTTTTCTTAAACATCCTTTGCAGCTTTGCAATCAATTCTTAAAAGAAACTTTTGATTGAGTAAATCATCTTAAAATTTTGTGATACATAGCACTATAGAAAGAATTTCCTTTTTAATAGTACTATAATTGGTTTGAGTTGGGTTCCAAATTCCTGAGGTGAACCTAATTGTTCGGGCTGATTTGGGTATTGCTGTTTGAGGATTCCCCCATATCCTAGGTCAGACGCATCTGTTTCAACTATTTTGAAAGCAGATTCATCAGGGAGACTAAGACAGGGTAGATGTTTGACCAGTTTTTTGACTTTTACTACCGCCTGGGTATGCTCATCAGACCAAGGAGGAGGATTCTTTTTGAGTCTTTGATACAGGGGTTTGCAAATAAGGGTTAGTTCTTGGATAAAATCAGAAACATAGTTGAGACATCCTAAGAACCTTTGGAGTTGAGTTTTGTCTTTGAGTTCATTGGGGAATTTATCTGCAAACTCTATAGTTCTAGAGATTGGGACAATTGTATTTTGATAAATGTTGTGTCATAAAAACCTAATTTTTGTTTGAAAAAGGGTAATCTTTTTTGAGAAAAGAACCAAACCATTTTCTTTGAAGATTTTGAAAAAAAGGTTTAGGTGCTTCTAGTGTTGGTCAATTGATCTTGAGAAGATGAGTACATCGTCAATATATACTAATGAGAAATTAGTATAGGGATTGAAAATGTCATTCATCATCTTTTGAAATTCGGAAGGAACATTTTTGAGATCAAAGGGCATTACGGTCCATTCGTATTGTCCAAAGGGCTCATTGAAGGCTGTTTTGTAACGATCTTGTTTAGTAATTTGGACCTGCCAAAATCCTGATTTGAGATCGAATTTTGAAAAAACATTGGCGTTGACCAATCTTTTGAGAAGGTCTCTCTTGTTAGGAATTGGGTACCTAATCCATTGGAGGGCTTTGTTTAAGGGTTTGTAATTGATTACAAGTCTTGGGGCTCCACGTTCTAGTTTAGAGGCTTTCTGAACATAGAAAGCTGAACAGCTCCAAGGAGATTTGCTGGGCCTGATTAGACCTTTGTTCAGGAGATCACGGATCTCCTTTTTGCAATATTCCATTAAGTCTTGGCTCATTTGAATGGGCCTTGACTTGGTAGGAATTTTGGTTTCATCAAATCCTTTCTCATAAGGAAGAGTAACAAAATACTTCTTTCTATGAGAAAAGGCATTTGGACTTTCTGAAGTAACTTCTTTGATTAGTTTGGTTTTGAACTGTTCAATTTTTTGAATTAGTTCAGGTTGGGCCAGTTGGGCTTCTATTCTTTTGACATTGATCTCTTGTCTAAGGAAGTTGATTTGGGCTTTCTTATGTTCTAAGAGGCTTATCTTGGGTTTGACTAAAAAGTCTTGAATTATATTGATATTTCTTTATTTGGGCCTTTCTAGGAATTCAAGATAGACTTGTTTTCCTAGAACCTTTGAGGTAATTCCGTCAGGAGTTACCGTGAAAGGTTGGAGAAGGCTTAAGAAGGGTGTTCCTAAGATAACTTCTCTGTCGATGTTTTTGACGACTATGAAGGGGGTTTGAACACAAATTGGGCCAATACAGACATGAGTTTTGGGGACTTTGTATTTGATGAACAAGGCTGAGCCATTTGCTGCACTAAGGCTTTCTTGGGTTTTTTCACAGAATTTTGTGGGTATGATCCCTTCACAGATGCAATTAAGATCTGCTCCGGAATCAAGAAGTGCAATGACTTCAGTTTGGAAATCCTTTATTTTGATGGTAACTTTTGTCTTCCATTTTTGGTAGGAGATTTGAGATATGGTTTGGAGGAAGGCTTCTTCATCTGGAGATTATTCTTTGACCTGTCTCTAGACTCACTAGGAGTTGGAGAAACAGCAGAAGAGTTAAACACATCAAGCTTAAGCTTGACGGTGGTTAATTCTGTTTTGAGTTGGGAGACTTCTTTTTTGAGGTTATTGACTTCCTTCTGGAGATTTGCTAGAGAAACAGCAGAAGGTTTTGGACTGGGCCTATTGTGAAGAATATCTTTGAAATTTATGTATTGAGAAGGTTCTTGAGACTTAGAAGTTTCAGGTTGGTCTTCTAAGATTGACTTCAGGGCTTTCAGATATTGGGTTTGGACCTCGGGGTTTTCTATTTGTAGTGCATGTTGAAGGAGGTCTGACTTAGTTTTTTGATCTATTGTTTTTATTTTTCTTGAGATCATGTTTACCTTTTGTTTCCCTTTGTCTTTTGGACAATAGCCTAAGCAGAAGTCTGTTTGTAGGAAGGTTTGAGAGAGTTGACTGGAGGATTCCTCGTCACTAGAGTATTCCTCGTCACTAGAGTCTGAGGGCCAATCAAGCTCATTGAACTCTAATTCACTATCCGAAGGATCCTGTGAAGAAGAGTCTTGGTCGGATTGGGAATCTTGAGCTAGGATTTTTAAAATTTTTTGTTTTTCCTTCTGGATCAATTTTGATCCTTTTGAGGGCTTTCCTAACTTTGCATTGTGATTTGTAATGGCCAGGTTTTCCACATCTGTAGCACAAAGGAGGATTCTGGGCCTTTGAAGGGAAAGGGCCTTTGGGCTTCCTTTGGAAAGGCTTTCTCTTGGGCTTGTCCTCATAGGTTTCTTTCCTATGGGAATGATGAGGTTTTGTAAATTTGTGGAACTTCTTTTTGTGAGGTTTGGCAAGGGAGGTGGATTTGAGGCCAAACTGTTCACAGAAGTTTCCTAGCTCTTGTTTTGAGATTATTCGTTCTTTTTTTATTTGAGATTTGAGTTTGAGATCAGTACACAGTTCCAAGCCTACCGTATTGACAACTCCTATGATTTGTCCATAGGTTAGATCTGCGTAGGGGATCTTTTCATTGTAAATTTGTTTGAGCCTAAGCCTAACCTTTTCAACAAAGAGGTTAGGGAGTTCGGAAATGAATTTTTCTTTCCAGAATGCTTGGGCACAGTCTTGTCTCATCAGAACTCTGGTGAGGAAGACATCTTTGTACCAAGTGAAGTCTTGTAGTTTTTTGCATTTAAGGTTTGTGAGGGTTTCTTCAGTCCTGTTAAGGAGGGTGTCACCATCACCGATAAAATGCCGCATAATGGCATATACCAATGTGGCAACAGCATTTGAGACAGGCTGTCCATCATTATCCAGAATGATGTTATTGTCTTTGTCTTTGCGAAGGCTTTCTTTGATTGTGGATCTGTCGTTCTCAGTGAGATAGTGGTCCCACCAAGCACGGAGTTGTCCTGTGAACCCTGCAACTAGGAGTTCAAGGATAGCGGTTTCAGGTTTGCGGCCGGCATTAAAGCCAATTCAATAATGAGCTCTCCCAATTAAAATTATTGGAATGTCAGCATGTTAATAATGAGTTAGCAGTCGAGATTGGTTCATGTTTTGATTCTCTCAATGTAATGAAAAATAAAAATACATTTTTGTGCATTGAGACGTTGTTAGTGTTGGAGTATACAGGGCTAACATTGTCATTTCAATTGTGTTTAGAACCCTCCCAATAACCTCATTCCGCTATTTCTTTCTATTCCTTGGGAATTTAGGATTGTGACAAACCAAAAATTGGGGGCACAAAGTTGGTTTGTTAATGGATTGAGGTTATTCATGTGATTATTGCAACACCATTTGAACCTAAAATTGAAGCGGTAAGTGTTACTTTCTCTATTTCAATACCATTCGATATCTTTGTCTCTGTTTCAATCCATCTATATCTTATGTTAGATTGGTGCCTAAATAGTAAGTTGTTATGTCAATGTGTGGAAAGAGGGTCTTATAGGTTATATCTAGATTTTGAATTAAAATTCTATTGAATTTGCTTATTAAAATTTGGGGCTGGAGTTGATTGAATTAATACATTTTTTTTTTGTATTAAAATCTACTCTAGATTTTAGATAAATTATATTGATGAATTGTGTTTGTTTTATATCTAAAGGCTTAAAACTCATAAAGGGTTATTGATTTGCTTTGGAGATGTCGAGTTCAATGAGTCAATCTTAAGATGATAAGGCTTTATGCTATAAAAAGATGAAGGTGATGTTTTAAAAACCATAACTAAATCTGAATGGGCATTTTTTGGAGACATGAAAAGGCAAATGTGAGTGTAGAAGTTTGTCTATTGTGTCTATTTGGTGCATGTTACTTATTCATATGAAAAAAAAAAGAAAAAAAAAAGAAGGTTGTATATGTTAGTGATATCATGTATGATGTATCCAAATTTAATTATTTAAAAAAAAAATAGTAACTTAAGTGGATATTTAAATATTGGGGTGTGTTATTGGCCAACAATAATTCGACGATACGAGGAAATTTTATTACTAAACTTAACTCTCTGAGTCTCAACTCATTCACTTTGAGACTCAAAATCACAAATTGGTGCAAATGAAGAAGGGTAATTTGTGTTCTTAAAATAAGAAATAATATTTTCTTCACTTCAGAATTTGTGGATGATCTGACATTATAAACAAGAACCAAGGAATGTAATTTCGATTTCATTGAAAATTTCAATAGAATTTGGACGGAAATTTCGAATAAATTTCAATTTCACTAGGATTTAGACAAAAAAGAAAGAAATTGCTATCAAATGAGAAAATTTTGAATAAACTTTATCATATGCTTATTTAATATATTAGCTACTACATTTATCAAAAAAAATATTGAAAAAACCAAACCATATTTTAGGTTTCATATGATATAAGGTGAATATAATGCGCGCTTGAGGTAAATTTAGTTAAAAAAATGTAATGTAAGGTGAATATAAGGTAAATTGTACTAAACCTTATATACTTTTGTTGAAGAAAAATTTGTTATTTATAATTAATAATTATATTTGTTACCAACATAATTTTACTCTACTCATTTAGGAAATAAAATTTTATTATTTAGGGTACGACCCATTTAAGATGGAGTACATATCTTAATTACAATCCCTTAATGCAAGGTACAAGGGAAGACCCTTTGGTTCAAATTATAACAGAACTGAAATCATTTGATAAAATGTATGTGAGTGTTTGGATTTGTCATTCCCAATAAGTGAATGACTCATTGGAAAATTGGTATTTGGATGAAGTGTTTAGTGAATTTTGTTGGATTGAACCAAGGATTCGATTTGGGATGCGGTTTTATCTAGATTTGGTTTTAAATCGCCTACATACCCATTACGGGATTAAACCACACGTAGTTCCAAAATTTTGGGAATTAAGTGGGTGAATGACCTATTTAAATGATTTTAGTAATTTGGGTAGGGTTTAAAGCCCTTAGATTTGATTTGAGAAATTAATTCAGGAACTTTTGAGTGTAGAATTAATCTCTGGAGAGTTAGGATGGATTTGATTTTGGTTGCATCTAAATTTAAGTATAGGTTGCTGACATACCCTTAATGAGATCAAACTAGATGTAGTTCATTAGGAATTAAATATAGTTGGCTTTGTGCCATTTTGAATTTGAGAGACTTGGTTTTGTACCAATTGGAAGAGATGGTTTTATAACATTTAAAAGAGATGGTTGTGTACTATTCAAAAAAGATGGTTTTGTACCATGAATTTGGAATTGGATTTGGTATTTGAATTTAAAGGAATGTGCCCATTAATATTTTTGTATCATGTATTTATTAAATGACACATGTTTTTTATGGAAAATGATTTTGGGCCTCAAAAGATTGTGCTTCAATTGTGCCTCAAATTAAAATCATTTTTATTAAAAGACCATCTTATCCTCTAAAATGTAATAACCATAATTCATCTTACCAATTTTAATTATTCAATTTCTTCTCCAAGACCCTTCCAATCTTATAGTCCTAATTCATCTTTCAACTTCTCTTTCAATTCTTTAGGATTTAACTTCTTTTTTATAATAAAAGTAAAATTTTATATCTACTGGGTTGAAATTTTATATTCTTTTATATCCTCTTCCAATCATCTGAAGGGTAGAAAGAGGATATAAAATTTTGGGCTAGATTTGATTGAATTAATACTTTTTTTTTGGTATTAAAATCTACTCTAGATTTTAGATAAATTATATTGATGAACTGTGTTTGTTTTATATCAAAAGGCTTGTGCGGTCATGCATGTGATTTTTGCTTAAAACTCATAAAAGTTATTGATTTGCTTTGGAGATGTCGAGTTCAATGAGTTAATCTTAAGATGAATAGGCTTTATGCTCTAAAAATATGAAGGTGATGTTTTAGAGACCATAATTAAATCTGAATGGGCATTTTTGGAGACATGAAAAGGCAAATGTGAGTGTAGAAGTTTGTCTATTGTGTCTATTTGGTGCATGTTACTTATTCATATAAAATAAAATAAAAAATTGTCTATGTTAGTGGTATCATGCATCCAAATTTAATTATTTAAATAAAAAAGAGTAAATTAAGTGGATATTTAAATATTGGGGGTGTGTTATTGGCCAAAAAATTTGACGATACGAATAAATTTCAATAATAAACTTCACTCTTTGAGTCTCAACTCATTTACTTTGAGACTCAGAATCACAAATTGGTGCAGATGAAGAAAGGTAATTTGTGTTCTTAAAATAAGAAAAAATATTTTTTCTTCGTTTCAGAATTTGTGGATGATTCGACATTATAATTTAGAACCAAGGAATGTAATTTCGATTTTGCTGGAAATTTCAACCAAATTTCGATTTTATTAGAGTTTAGACAAAAACGACAGAAATTGCTATCAAATGACAAAAATTTTGATTGAAACTTTACCATATGCTTATTTAACATATTATTTACTACATTTATAAAAAATATTGAAGAAATCAAACCATATTGTAGATTTCATATAATATAAAGTAAATATAATGCATGCTTGAGATAAATTCAGTTAAAAAAATGTAATGTAAGGTGAATTACACTAGAGGTTAATTGACTTTAAATACCAAATTTTAATAATTTTTTGGTTTAGATACCAAAATTTAATAGCATTTTAGATTAATTTTAGATTATGTATTAGTTGAAAAGTGAAACATAATAATATAGTAAAAGGCACTATAATTCACAAATATTACATCACATACCTCTACAATAAAATATACATATATATATATGATTACATCTATACTATTATATTAATTTATAGTATATTGTAGTAAAACTAAAAAAAAATCAATCCAATCACATCTTAACTGTGACTGTTTTATAATTTAGTTGTAATTGTCTTGGTAAGTTGCAAAGAAAACCCCCATCACTATACTAAGTATTATTTTGAGTAAAAGTATTGTTTTAACCTCTATTTATACTATATTATTGTAATACAATTTCTCTTAAAAAAATTTTCAATTCAGCCACAACTTAACTGTGACTGTATCACAATTTAACTGTGACTGTTATTCAGTCACAACTAAATTTGAAGTTGAGTGTCGTACAGTTACAACTAAAATTGAAGTTGAGACTATATTAACTAATTTCTAAGACAGTATAAAAGTATCAAGGACAATTTTGTGAAAACTTTATAAATTTTATCTAAGACCCACCATATTTGGGTCAAAGGACAGTAGAAGGGCAAATTTGTCAAACAAATAAAGCCCAAAACAAATGGGCTATAAATTTGTGACCTATTCTAAAAATCAAGTTCATTAGTTAGTAATCAAACCAAAAAAGTATGAGCAAAACTGATTTTCTAAAAAAGTATTGAAACTAGGTATTTAATCATAAATTTCTATTACACTAAACCTTACTTTTGTTGAAGAAAAATTTGTTAATTATAATTAATAATTGTATTTCTTACCCAACATAATTTCACCCTACTCCTTTTGTAAATATAGTTTTATTATTTAGGGTATGACCCATTCAAGATGGAGTACATCTCTTAATTATAATCCCTTGGTGCAAGGTATAAGAGAAGACCATTTGATTCTAATTATGATGGAACTGAAATCATTTGATGAAATGTGTGTGAGTGTGTGGATTTGTGATTCTCAATAAGTGAATGACTCATTGGAAAATTGGTATTTGGATGAAGTGTTTGATGAATTTTGTTGGATTGAACCAGGGATTCGATTTGGGATGCAGTTGTATCTAGATTTGGTTTTAGATTGCCTACGTACGCATTGTGGGATCAAACCACACGTAGTTCCAAGCTTTTAGGAATTAAATGGGTGAATGACCTATTTAAATGATTTTAGTAATTTGGGTAGGGTTTAAAGCCCTTAGATTTGATTTGTATTAATCATGAACTTTTGAGTGTAGAATTAATCTTTGGAGAGTCAGGATGGATTTGATTTGGTTGCGATTGTACCTAAATTTAAGTATAGGTTGCATATACCCTTGACGGGATCAAACCGGATGTAGTTCATTAGGAATTAAATTTAGTTGGCTTTGTGCCATTTTAGAATTTTGAATTTGAGAGACTTGGTTTTGTGCCATTGGAAAATATGGTTTTGTATCATTTAAAAGAGATGGTTGTGTAGCATTTTAAAAAAATGGTTTTGTACCATGAATTTGGAATTGGATTTAAAGGAATGTGCCCGTTAATATTTTTGTATCATTTATTGTTAAATGACACATATTTTTTATAAGAAATGATTTTGGGTCTCAAAAGGTTGTGTCTCAATTGTGCCTCAATCCTATATGGCAAAATTAATTGTACACATCACAATTTATTTATTTTTTATAATCATACATATCACAATATCAAATTAAAATATTTTTATTAAAAGACCATCTTATTCTCTAAAATGTAATAACCTTAATTCATCTTACCAATTTTAATTATTCAATTTCTTCTCCAAGACGCTTACAATCTTATATTCCTAATTCATCTTTCATATTCTCTTTCATCTTATATTACTGGTATAAGCAGTTAGCAGATCATTTTGTAGCTTCCCCATTTTTGATTTCCTGGTTTTCTAGCTACATACTTTTTTCTTTTGGTCATGTATGTCTTGTGTTAACTTTATCAACCAAGGCCCTTTGAGGCAACTAAGCTTGAAAAAGTGATATTGGCTGTTGGAAAATGATCGCTTGTGGATAATACAAAATGACCAAAAATTTAAAATTTAAAAGAAGTTAGAATACATATCTTGAACAATTCCAATCTCTATGTAATATGTTTCTCCAATTTATTCTCAAATGCTACTGAGAACAAATAGTGAGATCACTAATGGTGAAGAAGTTGGGTGTGTGTTGAGGAAGGAATGGTGATGGTGGGTAAAAAGGAAAAATAATGGATATATAATAGTTATGATGAAATGGTGGTTATGGTGGATCTAAATCTAAGGGCATGTTTACTTACCCGTAATCAGAATCAGACATATATCAGAATGAGTAGTAATCAGAGTGAACATGAATCAGAGTGAGCATGAATCGGAGTGAATATGAATCGGAATCAAGTATTCTTATTAACGTATTTACTAACTGTTAGGAATGAGAATAAAAATAAAGTTGATTTACATAAACATGTTTACTAACTAGCAAGAGTCGGAATCAAAATGAGTTTGATTACTAAAATGCCCTTATACAACATCTATTATGTTTATGTCAAATATTTATTAATCATAATTTTTTAAATAATGAATATTCATTGTACTAAAAATAAATTTCACCTCAATATTTTGCAAACAATTAACTTTTATACTTTATATTATAATTTATAATAATTTTTTATTAATGTGATGTTGAGGTAGGATTTATTTTTAATTTGATATTATGTCATTGATTTTTTGCAATTAATGATATTATGTCATTGATTTTTTGCAATTAATATGTATAATTAAGTTGTAAATTTAAAATTTTACTGTAATTATATTTGTAATATAAGGGTATTTTTGGATTTTCATTAAAAGTGTGAGGGCATTTTGGACAAGAAAAGTTTTTTTCGCTTTCCCCCTCCCCCAATCGCAACCCCCCCCTAAGGAGTGGCAATCTCCCAAAATCAGGAATGCCACTTTTGATTTTGGTGGGCCCCACAAATTTTTTTTCCCCCTTTCCCAAGTTAGTAAACATGGGAATGGTAATGAAAATCATTCCCAAATGCAAGTAAACACTTGAATGGAAATGACTCCCATTGATGATAAGTGAACATGCCCTAAAGAGAAACACAATATTTTTTTTTTTTTTTCAAATGCAAGTAAACACTTGAATGGAAATGACTCCTATTGATGATAAGTGAACATGCCCTAAAGAGAAACACAATATATTTTTTTTTTTTGTATGTTCTTTTATAATTTAAAGTTTCTTAAGATTTATAAAAACGGGTAAAATGATATTTATAAAAAATGATGTAGTTAAATGATAATGAGATGGAAATTTTATGTCATTGAGGTACTCTAGCACTCCCCATTTTTTATAATGGGCAAGAATAAATTTAGTTATGTGAAGGGGTGGGCACGGCGTAGTTCGGCCCGGCGCACCCTTGATACCGTGCGCCACGCCAGACGTCCCCCGCTGGCGTGGTCCTGCGCAAAACACCAGGAAAATGAAAAAAAAAAAACCAGACCAAACCACACCTGTAAGGGCACCGACGTGGTTCAGTGTTCTTTTCTAATGCTGAGTTTCAAACAGAGAGGCGAGACCAAAGGGGGAGAGAGAGAGAGAAAGAGAGAGGGAGCAACACAAACTCAAGCAAATAACAAAACCTAGCAAACGAAAATCATAAATCTGATGCGAAAATCATAAATCCATCTACTATACAATCATAAATATGCAATACAATCAAAGAGAAACAAAACCCAAATCAAGAAACATAACAGGTTTTTGTTTTGATGCGAGAGAGGCGAGATCGAGTGAGAGATGTGGGTGTGGGTGTTTTTGTTTTGGGTGAAATCGGCTAATCAAGAGTGATGGAGTAAATCAGATCTGGGGGGGAGAGAGAGAGAGAGAGCGAAGTTGATAGACAAGATATGAGAAAGATGGTTTCGCGGGAGGGAGAGGAGGAAGAGAGGGAGAGTTTGGTGGTGACTCACAGGGTGAAAGTGAAAGGGCTGAAGAGTGGGGGCTGAGATCACTGGGCTGAAGAGGGGTGGCTGAGATCGCGAGTAGCGACTAAGAGTAGGAGATCGAACTACCAGTCGTAGTAGTTCATGGGTGTGGGAGAGGGAAGGCTGAGATCGAGTAGAGGTGGGTGTGGCAGGGCAACGTAGCGAGGGTTTGGCCCTTTGGGTTTCCTTTGAGAGTGAAGAAGGGTGAGTGGGAGTGATTGACTCACGTGAGTAAAGTCTGAAGAAGTTTCATTTGGAGTTTGGGGTTTTATTTTGGTTTTTAGGGTTTCACAACACAACTTATCAGATTGGGGTTTGGGGTTTCACAACTTATCAAATTGGAGTTTGGGGTTTCATTTTGGGGTTTAGGGTTTGGCCAAAACCCCAAACCCCAATTTAAAATAAGAAACATAATAGGCATATACTTTTTACTTAATACTTATACTTATATACCTTAATCTATACCATACTTATATTGTAGAGTTTACGTACGGTATATACTACTAATATATATTATATGCTATATAATTTATATACTTATATATAATATAGTTTTATAGACTTAAACCCATATATCATTATACCTTATACTTATACTTAATTAGTTAATTAGTTATAGGGTATAGGGTATATACTTATGTAATTATACATAATACTTATATATGTTATAATGTTATATAATTCCTATACTAATATATGTTATATCTTTATTGTTTGATAACTTGATATAATATAAACTATATACTTTCAAATATTCAAATGAATCAAATAGATTAATTATAAATTTTAAACTATAAATAGTAGCATAAAAAAAATATATACAAAGTTATAAACATATATAAAATTTATAAATTATAATAGGGAGTTTTGGTTTTTTTGTGTTTATAACTCTACAATATAGAATTAAACATATATAAACTAATAAATATACATAAAATTAATATATTATAAAAATTTAAAATTTAATAATTAAATATCCGAGCCTGCTTGGTTTGGTTTGGTGCAAAGGAGGGTAGAACCGGTTACGGAACCGGCCCACACAGGTTTGTTTGGTTTTTTTTTTCTAGTGTTGACTTTTTTTGGTCAGCGCGATTTTTTTCGAGTTTTTGAACTCCGACTTCGTTTGGTTTTTCCGGTCCGCGGTTTTTATGCCCACCCCTAGTTATGTGCCCACTAATATTTTTGTGTCAATTATTTGTTAATTGACACATTTCATATTTTTAATGAGCAATAGATTAGAAAAATTGAACCATTGAACATGTACCCCTGGTACCAATAATTTAGTAATTGGCAATATTGGGATGAGGTCCAATATACAATTTTGTTGGCAGCACGATTGCATCAGCACCATGCAACTTGGATTCAAATTAAGCAAATTGAAGACAAGCTACACATGGGGAAGTGTAAAGACTCCACTAATTGGCATTATACCATGCTAATTGGCACTTGTCTTGTTTGATGGGCTTATTAATTTTGGAGAGAAGCCCAATAGGCTTTAAGGTCTAATTTTGACTGTTGCAATCCATTTGTATTTGGGGTTAGACTCCAAGTTGAAATTAAAAGCTTTTCATACAAACATTAAGTAGAGTAATATTTTCGAAAGCTGCTATTCCATCCCATTGACCTTCTCATGTAAAACCAACTTCACAAGCCTTTCTTTAGTAATTTTTTGGGTGCAACCATGCATCAAGAATTCCATTTCAAAGAAAAATCTGGGAGTCCTCACTTTGCTGCCAACCATCATTTGGCTTTATTTCTTTATATTTTTTTTCCTTTGCTGCGTGAGACTTGGTGCAGCAAACTTTGTAAGTTTGGGACTTGGATCCGAGGCTTTCTGCCATTTTTTTCTTTCATTAAGCAACCCTCCTTCCATCATCGGGCTTGTTCTTTTTCTTTTTTTGTTTCTGGGGGTTCTGATCTGAACCCCTTATTGAGGAGCATTAATTTTTGTGGGGTGAGTTCAAATCAGAACTCTCCAAATTAAGAACATTGATATTTTTTTTTGTGGGGTAGTTCAGATCAAAATTCCCTAAATTGAAGGACCTTGATTTTGTGGGGTAGTTCAAATCAGAACTCCCCAAATTTGAGGAGAGCAAACTGCCTCGCAACAATCTTGCAGTAACTTTTTTCTATAGAAATTTTCTTTTCTCTTTTCTTCACTCCTTCAACCTTTCGATCTCTTCTCTCTGAATTCCTCTCCTCTTTCTGAACCTTTCATGCTCTATTTATGGAGACCACCAGAGGTTTAAGGAGATGAGGATGTGATCACCCAAAATTTAAATTTAAATGATGATCACACCTTGAGATAACATAATCTGATAGACTCTCGCATTTTTTTAATGTGAGACCTCCTCCATCTTTATCACTTATCTCATTTATTTAGGAGTTTAACTCTATTTGGACACTCCAATGTGGGGTTGTAACCTTATCTTTTTTTTTTCTTGAATT
>QANT01003801.1:0-29707 GCA_003254885.1 Purshia tridentata | reverse complement strand
GATCATACGTTGACATAACTGAAATTGCATTTTTAAGGGGTGAGGTGACCTTGGGGTACTCCCAGAGATGACTAGTACAATTGAAATGTACGAAACCATATATTGGAATTAGTATAATTTAAAATGAGTTATTGGGTAATAAAATGGGTATGAGTAAGGTTATATATATGTGACATTTGCTTAATTTAAGGGCTTTTATAAAACAATCCATCATAATTAGTGTGTCATATTAGTATATGTATATTGAGTAAGAAGTAATGATAATGTAGGGTAAAGAGAGTAAATTTGTTAGTAGGAATAAAGTTTTTTAATTGTAAAATACGTTTATTTATTAATATATTTTGTCTTCAATGTAACTTCTTTGACCAAAACCCTCCATTTTTCAGTTCACAAGTCACGTAAAAAACGAAGAAAATCGTTGATTGACACCACCACCACGACATTCCCCTTGTTCACGTACATTGCACTGTACTCCGATCACCATGTTCCGTCAAGCCTCACGCCTCTTCTTGGGTCGACCCTCCTGGCCGAGGAGGGTACGAGCCTTCTGCACGGAGGTCCCAGACACCCCCACCGGGGACTCGGCCTTCATCGAGTCGTGGAAGAAAGCGATGCCACACATGGAGCCACCCACCACTCCATTAACCTACATGACCCCTCGCCCTCCCACCCCCTCTTCCCTCCCTTCCAAACTCACCGTCAACTTCGTCCTCCCCTATTCTTCTCAGCTCTCCTCCAAAGAGGTCTCTGCCTTTTGCTTTGCACTCTATGATTTTTTGTTGTTTCTGTGTTTTGGTTATTGATTTGGTTTTGTCTGATTTTCCACTTTGTCTTGCTTCTTTGATTAATTATTATTTTTCTTTGTCTCATATGGTATGGATTGGATTGGCTGATTGATTTGGGTTAAGTCTTAAAGTCTTGTTGTTATTTGGATTTGTAGGTTGTGGTGATTGGATGTGGTATGATTTCTGCATGTACTCGTGCATTAGATCTGTTTGGATTATCTGATTGGAGTTAAATTTTTATGTGACATGTGTATACATTTATATATGCGTTTATCTATCGATCTCTCTTATAAGTCACATGATGAGAAAGATAGACACATAAAGTGTATATATACACCCGTGATATAAGTAATTATGTTTTTTTTTAATCTAGTAATTGTATATTTGTATATGTTTGTATGTTTGTGAATTTATGTGGAGAATGTCAAATTAATTTGATGGAGATGAAATTTTTTGTGGGGCCTAATCCACACAAAAAGAAATGATGGAGATGAACGTATTATTTATCAAATTGTAATTGTTAGGGTTTTTTTTCTGTGCTCCATTGTAAGAGTGATTTTTACTGATTGTTATGCACATTCTTTTGGTTAGTTTGAATGGTAGGTTTTTTAAGCCATTACAGTTTTTCACCCTAGCTTAATATATTTGCACTTCAAGAACACAATGATTGAGGATAATTTGTTCTCTAATTGTAAATAATTTTTTTTTCCCGTCATCATTATTAAATTCTTGTGTTATGTTTCATCTGAAATATCTTTTCATATTGTTTTATGATCGATATTCTAGTTCTGGATTTTTCATTGGATGCCTTCTTATGGTGTAAGGTTTGTTAAATCTTTCAAAAGGTAGTTCATTTTTATCATTTGGATTTTATTGGTATATTAAATCAATAAAGTTGATCAGTTCTAGTTTTTATTATGTCTATGACTTTAGGCTTTTTTCGTACAAAACCAATAATATAAAGAGTTTGCCGGGAATTCTGAAGTTTCTATTAATTTGTAGAAGTGTGAAAAGTTTGATTATTAGTATAGTCTGGTTATGCTTCTATGGCCATGAAATTCTTGAAAGAACCCATTCGTGAATGGCTTATTCATGATTTTCTGTTACAGTACGTAGTATCCTTACCTCATATAAAAAACAAAGTTTAGTTGGTTGTTGTACAAGTTATCTTTATTTGTTGGATAATTGTTTACATGCATCCATACCTTTTGAGCAAGAAAGAACAAAAGCTAGAATTGGACAGTGTATCGAACACGGAGGTAGGCACTCTGTGTCTACATAAAAGTTTTACTCATTATACACCCGTTACTTGAAAGTTTTATTCTATATCTCATCTACTCACATGTAATGTGAAAGTTTCAACGTCACTCAAATATGTCTTCTCTAGTCCTACAAATCCATGTTAAATTAGCCACACAGAAGGAAAACAGATTAGAAAACTGTTTCCTACTTATATTCTCATCTCCATGTCAAAATGCCCCTATCAAAATATAGCTGCTTAACTCTAATGCTTGTGATGATATCATGCTCATTCTGATATATGAATTGTTTTATTGATTAAGATAGATGTAATTATGATAACATTTTGTTTATTATTCTAAATCCTATTAAGAACTTCAATAATGTGATTCAGGTTGACATGGTAATAATACCAGCAACAACTGGACAAATGGGTGTTTTGCCTGGCCATGTAGCAACCATTTCAGAGCTTAAACCTGGGGTCCTATCAGTGCATGAAGGGAACGATGTGACAAAGTATTTTCTTAGCAGTGGGTTTGCTTTTATTCATGCGAATTCTGTTGCTGATATAATTGCTGTGGAGGCTGTGCCAATCGACCAAATTGACCCAAGCTTGGTACAAAAGGGGCTTGCAGAGTTCACCCAGAAGCTCAGTTCAGCTACAACCGATTTGGAGAAAGCTGAAGCACAGATTGGCATTGATGTTCATAGTGCTATGAACTCTGCTCTATCTGGCTAATAATCTTGCATGGTTCGACCTCATTTTTTCTTTCTCCTCCTCCTCAATTTTGTCAGTGTCATTTTCAGAAAAATAAAGTAGTTTAAGAGCCCATAATTTTTTTGTTCAAAATCCTTCTCAAGTTGGTAGTTTTGTTGGAGGTTGTGTGATAGTGATACCACATAATTGGAGAAACTCAGAGTTCACAAAAAGAAAAAGCCGTTAATATATTTCTCGCAGTCTTTTCATAAAGAGTCGAAAGTTAGATTATAATACCCTCGCTGGTGGGTCCACTTGGAACTTTGGCTTCAATAAATCACTTATTAAAGTGCCTTCACTTGTTATGTTATATTCAAGCGAGTTGATTAGGGACTAATTACAAGACTATATGCTCTGAAATGTTGAAAGTCTGTAACTACTCTACATTGTGGTTCTCTTTCATTTGCTACTCCACATCAAATATTGCGTATGGTATTTATCAATACAATTAAATTCCTATTGGGTACTTTGCATAATCAAATTTATCATAACATAATACAAAGACAGTGCAGTAATACATGGAAGAACTACCACTTTTTGCCAAAAATTGGGGCTATTGTATAAACAATTTGATAACTTTTTTTCATGCTAAAAGCAAAAAAATTTATCATCACTGTTATTATCATAAAAATGCCAATACAGACACAATAGAAGGTAAGCTTTGGCTGGGCTAAGTTTGGCAGTATGGGCTTAACTTTTGGACCCAGGTCAACTTGTGAGTTGGCCCATGTGGCCCGTTATGAGCTTTGACTAGCAGCACTCAAAATTATTATTTTTTTATTTTTTATTTTTATTCTCTATTATATGCCTTTTATCTTCATTATTTCTTTTGTTTTCTCATTCTCTTGGTCTTTTTCTTTCACAATTTCCCTCAAGTTTTCTTTTTTCCATTCTCTCTTATACACTCTCCGTTAGATGAATGCTATCTTGAACAGTCATTGGAATGTATATTAATAACATATTTAATCTAATGTTCATAATATGTTAGGCATAACTTTTCATTTCAAATTATTTGAAGTCAATAAATAAATTGCAACTTTGTTTAATTACATTACCAAATTTAATTTCACACAACAAAAATTTGGGGAGCAAATAAAGGGGTTCTAATATCTGTTTTGTAATATTTTACAAAATTAAAAAAAGAATGTTTTGAATAGTATTTTTCGGAACATGCTAAGATTTATTTTGCTGTTAAACCAGTAAGAAAAAAGTGTTAATTTTTTTATAAATTAGAGTTTGTGTGTGGAACTGAAACTAGATGTGTTGAATATTTTGGATGACAGTAGAATTCTCTCTAATGAATTATTAAATAAGAAGTGATGGTCTATTTTACCCTCATGTTGATTGCATCACATAATGTGAACTTGACGAGATTGCCCTTTTCCTTCTTAAAATGTGCTTTTAAACCCCGGCTTTAGGGTTTTAGAACCAAAGCGAAGAGTGAAGTGAGAACGTCTCCGTGGCCGCTCTCTCAACTGTCCAACTCCAAGGATTTCCTCGGAGCAGATATCAAAATCCCAGGTATTGTGTTTTTGGTTTAGGTTTTTTGAAGAGCTTGATCATATTAGAATTGATGGTATTGCGGTAAAGTAGAACTAAACCTTATTGTGTTTGTTTCATTGTTCATATAAGAGCTCCTGAGCCTTTGAGGGCTTTACGTCTTCATCATATATCTGTAGTTTTATCATTTCTGGGAACATAAAGAGTTAGATAGATGTGAAAGAGTAGTTTGATTAGAAAAGCTTAGAAAGAGTATTTTTTCTTCTGTCCTTAAAAGGATTGCAGCTAACTTTTATATACAGGGAAGCAGAGTTGCTCATATTTTAGCCAAACATGCTTCTGCACAGAAAACTAATGTCTGTTTTGAAAACCAAAATGGTATTTTGTGCAACTTCTAGTCCAGGACTTTAATGATCATGCTTTGTGTATAAAAGTTACTAGCTCCCGTCATATAATGTGCATCTGTGATAAGTTACGATTAATGAAGTTTTCTTGGAAAAAAATCATAGGCGTTGTCTAGTTAAAATTGCCCAGAAGATTCCAATCTGATATTGGGTTTTACCTACTGTTATTATGTTGGGTGTTCTTATTTTTTGTTGTCTAATATGCAGGAAATGGATTCTTCGGAGCCAAAGGTTTCCAAAGCCATAGAGACTGTGACAGATACAGAAAAGAAGAAGAAGAAGCATAAAGACAAAGACAATGGTTTGGATAGTGACTTCATGATCAAGCCCCAAAACTCAACTCCTTCCATGGACACCTCTCAGTGGCCCATCCTTCTCAAGAACTACGACCGCCTCAATGTTCGAACCGGACACTACACCCCTCTTCCCTCAGGTTATTCTCCCCTCAAGCGCCCTCTTGCTGAGTACATCAGATATGGTGTTCTCAATCTTGATAAGCCCGCCAACCCCTCTTCGCATGAGGTCGTTGCTTGGATTAAACGCATCCTTCGTGTGGAGAAAACTGGCCACAGCGGTACTCTGGATCCTAAGGTTACAGGTAACCTCATTGTCTGCATTGACCGAGCCACAAGACTTGTCAAGTCCCAGCAGGGTGCAGGGAAAGAGTATGTTTGTGTTGCACGCTTGCATTCAGCTGTGCCTGATGTTGCCAAGGTGGCTCGTGCACTTGAAGCCCTTACTGGGGCTGTCTTTCAGAGGCCGCCTTTGATATCTGCAGTCAAGAGGCAGCTTAGGATTAGAACCATCTATGAAAGCAAGCTTCTTGAGTTTGATGCAGATAAGCATTTGGTAGTTTTCTGGATTTCTTGTGAGGCAGGTACCTATGTGCGTACACTTTGTGTGCATTTGGGTCTGCTTCTTGGTGTGGGAGGGCATATGCAGGAGCTTAGGAGGGTTAGGTCTGGGATTATGGGTGAGAAAGACAACATGGTTACCATGCATGATGTCATGGATGCTCAATGGGCTTATGATAATTACAGGGATGAGAGTTATTTGAGGAGGGTCATTATGCCTCTTGAGGTGCTCTTGACCAGTTATAAGAGATTGGTTGTCAAGGACTCAGCAGTCAATGCCATTTGCTATGGTGCCAAGTTGATGATTCCAGGGCTTCTGAGGTTTGAGAATGATATTGAGGTTGGAGAGGAAGTTGTTCTTATGACTACCAAAGGAGAAGCCATTGCATTGGGAATTGCTGAGATGACCACTGCAGTGATGGCAACTTGTGATCATGGTGTGGTGGCAAAGATTAAGAGGGTGGTGATGGATCGGGATACTTACCCGAGGAAGTGGGGATTGGGGCCGAGGGCATCCATGAAGAAGAAACTGATTGCAGAAGGGAAATTGGATAAGCATGGGAAGCCCACTGAGAATACCCCTCAGGAATGGTCGAGAAATGTGGTTTTACCAACCGGTGGGGATTCTATTATCGCAGGCACTGCTGCCGCCCTTGCCACTGAACCTGCTGTGGCAGTGGATGAGACGACTCTTGTAGACAAGGAAAAGAAGGATAAAAAGGAGAAGAAAAAGAAGGACAAACATAAAGACGAAGAAGAAGCTGGGGAGGGGCGTAAGCGCAAACTAGAGGAAATCACTGACAGCCCTGTTCCAGTAACTGCTAAGAAAAACAAAGGTGAAGAAGTTGAAGAAGTCAAGAGTGAAAAGAAGAAGAAAAAGAAAAAGGATAAAGAGAATGGTGTTTTGGATTCTTCAGATGCGGAGAAGTCTGAGAAGGTGAAGGAGCACAAAGATGTGGAAGCTGGTTCACCTGAAACAGAAAAGTCTGAGAAGAAGAAAAAGAAGAAGAAAAACAAAGATTCTGAGGATCATGGTGCTGGAACCCCCACCGGCACTGATAACTTGAAGGGTGATGGCGAGGCTGATAAGAGTGAGAAAAAGAAGAAGAAGAAAAAGAATAAAACAGATGCAGAAGAAGATTAGAGGTAAGGATTAGGATTAGTCTTTAAATTGAAGAACTTTTGAATGTATTGACTCTTTTATTTTATCTACTATGAAATTTTCCCAACTTTGAAATTTTCGTATTTCATTTTTGTTTAAGTTTTTATGGGCTTCCTGCGGAACTAGTTTTTGTAGTTTAGCACTGTATTTGCAGGCTTTTTTCTCTTGTTTATCGAGTACCTTCATTTCATAATTTTACATTTTGCTTTGCTTGTTTTCTACCCGGAAATGTATGAAGGAAAATCCTCTTGCTGATCTAGTTCATGCAGCAGGGTACCAAAATTATTCGGTTTCTGGGTTAATAATTTAATGATGCTATTGAGTACGATTTTCTGGTTTAGTAGCTAATAAATTCTAATGAACAAAAGCTTGAAGTTGTTCAGTGAGTGAACACGACTCATCCAAATTGCGCATTTAGCGGTGGGATCCATGACCTTTTCATTGTTATTTTTGGATAATAAGCTCTTGGACCCGTTTGGTTTTAAGTTTTGAAAGCTGGGTATAAGAAATCAATTTTATTCCCACGTTTGAGAAGTGCAGGGAAGGAACATAGTTTTGTGATCCAAGGAATCTGATTCCCCTATTAGGGGGAAAACGATACCCTTGCTTAAGCTTGGGGCTTGTTTTTTCTCTATTGGAAAAGCATTTATTACACACATTTTGTAGACAAATTTATCCATGTCAATTTTTTGAACTTTTAAATCTAGCAAAATCATTTATTATATGTTCTTTTTATGCTCATGGATATGATTGAAAAATTGGACAATTTTTATTTTCTGTTGTTACCTTTACCAAGTATGTTCCTAGCATTACCAAACACACAAACACAGTAAGATATTTGCAGAAATCAATTATGTGAATCAAACAGGCCCTTAGGGTTGGCCCTTTTGTGGTGAGGGTGGGTAGGGTAACGAGTTGGAATTAGGTGAGGTCTAGGTTTTGATTCTCTTCAATGTAACCGAAAAAGTTCTTCCACATTACCAATCAAGCATTCTGAGCACCTGGTTGCAATGAACTTGTAGATTTGTAATGTACCAATTTTACCATAGCAATTTTTCGAGGCTTGGCAGCACCTGGTTTGTTGATTTTATGTTAGGTTTTAAATTCAAGGGGTAAACCTTCAGGAAATGAGGTAAAAAATGGGAGAGAGCTTTAACCTGAAATATAGTTTGTACTGTATGTAGGTAATAGTTTGTAATGCATATATGTATAGCGTGTAAAAGGCAGATGGACCAACACATGTATTAATACAATTGAAATATACCAACTCATACCTTTTTCTTAGCCGTTTGATCAATTATTCATTTTGTGGGCTGATGTATTTTTATTCCAATTTTTGTGGGTTAATAAATCTCATCCATTTTAAGATAATAATATTATAGGCAATTTTGAAATAAAAAACAATGTGACAAGGACAATATTTTTACACCTCAGTTAACTTTTATACACTATTAAAGTTTTAGTTAGGATTGGGTTGGTATCGATAACCCATCCTACATGGACGATATACTAACTTCTTGGTATTAATAGTTGTCGGTCGGTGTAGTCGATTTCGTGGCTGGGACTTCACCTTCTTATTCGATAGAGGGTGCATTGTCACCAACAACCCAAGATTACTGCCAGAGACCCAAAACCAAGACCAGAAAGAAGAAGAGGAGGAATGTCGGTCAATGTCAGTATACCTATGGTTTTCTAACTTCTTGGTATTAATAGTTGTCGGTCGGTGTCGTGGCTGGGACTTCACCTTCTTATTCGAAAGAGGGTGCATTGCCACCAACAACCCAAGATTACTGCCAGAGACCCAAAACCAAGACCAGAAAGAAGAAGAGGAATGTCGGTCAATGTCAGTATACCTATGGTTTGGAGATTAAACTGCTATCGCCATTAACAAATTTCGGTATGATAGATTTCGAATCGGTGCCGACGACTTCGGTATGTGTCGGTTTCAGTGGGGATTCTATGATTGCAGTAATCCAACCCATCTCTAATTTTATTATAAAAATAACCTATAAAATGAACTAAACTGTGAATCAACGTTAAAAATTAATCCAACCTCCTATTCTACACAGAATAATAAATTTTCCCAATTAGACACATCTAAATATGAGGTCCAGGTAAATGGTCAGATCCAAGACCAATATCAAGGTCCGATATCTATGATCCGAGTCTGGTCTAATACAGGATAGCATTATTTAATACATCATTATTTTTAATTCCATGTTATGTCAAACATCATATAATAAAAAAGTGATCTCATCTGATATAGTCTGATCCACTCGAGTATAATCCTCGGTAACAATCCAATCCTGGATGTCATATGAGGTCTCACTTGTAAAGGGACCAAAGAAATTGCATGTATTGTTTTGCTGAAATAAACAATAATATTTATACAGAACATGGAATTAATTTATAATTACAAGGGAATTTTTCAAAAAAAATGACAAATAGAAGAGAAGAAGAGGGACAAAAGAAAATACAGCAGTTGGCCATCCTCAGTAAATGCAGCCTGATGAGAATAAAGAACGTAATACATACCAAGAATTTTCATCCAAATTCTCAAAAGGAAGTGAATGATTATGATTTGATGACCAGCTGATTTCCTCTTATTCCAGGGCCATGATTGGTTGAAGTGTTTTGACAATTTCTTCAGTCTGCTGCTGAACAAATAAGGAGCTGCATGTCATGAGCAAGTGACAACCAGCAAAGTCAATTCAATCACCAGAGAAAGTGTAAGAAAATTCATCCCTCAACGCCCCTGTTATAACTTTGAATTCTGTCTCCAAGGGCATCCACCTTCGAATGCCTGCTCTAACACATCTTCCATTCGCTTCGCTAGTATAATCTGTTGCCACCGGTTTTACAAAACGGAAAGTTACGTCGTGAACACAATCACATCTCATATGGTGAAAACCCATCAGGGTAACTACAACTGACAATGCAATCAAAACAACTGACAAACTATGGAGACGGCAAACTTAACCATCTAGCCTCAAATCATTTTATGTCATACACGCACTTATTTATTGTGAAAGACCTAGCTCCAAATAGAACAAAAATTACCTCAAGATTGGCAAGCACAGCTGATGGTACTTCAATTAAGTCCTTCAGATTTTTCTCTGGAAGAATGACTCTTTTAATACCACAACGGTGGGCTGCCAATACCTGCAGTAATGTAGATTGAGGTAATCAATCCAAGAAAAACCCTGGGTCACCAAACTGATATGTACCAGAGCTATTACACAACCAGATTTGCTGCAATATTTCACAAGACCTGAAGGTTCCTTCAAAAATTAAAAAAAAGAAAAAAAGAAAAAGAATTCTAGTCTTGTGGGAATAACACAAGTTTCTTGTAATATGGTAAAATTTCTCAAATCCTGTCTGTAAATGGTGTACAACATTAAACATCAAATGACCATACAATCACCGATGTGGCTCTACAGACCTGCTAGCAGAATGACAGCAAAAATAATATGTGAGCATGCAGTCCATTGGACTACCACATTTACAACAAAAGCAATTTTACATTTACCAGACTTTTGTACAAAGTCACAGCTATATACGTCTTATAAGAAGACTAGGAAGTGAGTAAACATACCTTATCCTTGATACCACCAACAGGTAGTACAAGACCCCTCAATGTCATTTCTCCAGTCATTGCGGTATCTGCTCTTACTCTTCTATGACTGAACAATGAAACCAGTGCAGTTACCAGAGTCACACCTGCTGAGGGCCCATCCTTAGGTACAGCTCCAGCAGGAAAATGTATATGAACATCCCGACCCTCCAGAAGATTGGTCTCCTCAGCTGCTGCCAACTTAAGATCTATTGCCCTGGCTCTTACCTAGAGAGACAAGGACAGTCATCATTATCAATAATCATAAGCTAACTTATCCATGAGCAGAAATTTTGATCATCATGTTCCATCAGTATAATTTGCAATCAGAGAGTGTACATGAAGTCCAAGCATCCACATTACAACATTTTCTATACTGTCGAATCCCAGAAACAGAAGTAAATCTAACTAGGATCTCAACATAAATGTCTCTGTCAGTAAAAAGACAAAATTTTGAAAATATAAATGTTGAGAATATAACAATCTGAACATAAATGTCTCCGTATTTACTACTTATTATCATTTGACAGTTGATACCAAGCCAACAAAAAACAATGCAGTAAGTTGCTGCTGTATTTCATGTACGTATACATATAGGTGGCTTCAAGTGCACACAAACGAATGTTCACCCCTGAAGTTTTCCGTATATACATGTATATATTAAGATTTCCTGTTTTATTTGTTGAGAATATAACAATCTGAACATAAATGTCTCTGTATTTACTACTTATTATCATTTGACAGTTGATACCAAGCCAACAAAAACAAAATGCAGTAAGTTGCTGCTGTATTTCATGTACGTACACATATAGGTGGCTTCAAGTGCACACAAACGAATGTTCACCCCTGAAGTTTTCCATATATACATGTATATATTAAGATTTCCTGTTTTATTTGTTTTAAATATCAGTTTGAGTATTCCAACATGCATGAATAAGCAATCAACACCAATTCGAAAGTGTGTTGATAAAGGCACCATCAGAAATGTTTGACACATGAAACAGTGGCAGGAATTGGTACTTCAAATAAATAAAGATATTTTAGAAGAAAAAAATTACCCATGTCAATGCTATTTGGGCTGATTCTTTGATAACATCTCCAAGTTGACCAGTGAGATGTAATTCACCCTTTCCCACCATTGCTGTAGCCTCTACAAATTGGACCTCTCCACCAAAAGCAGTCCAAACAAGCCCAACAGATACACCAGGTGTTGCAACCCGTTCTGCAGCTTCACTGTCATCAAACCTTGATGGCTGCATTACAACACAAAGAGACAACCTCAGAATCTCTTAAGCAATATGATAAGCCAACTGGCAAATTTAATACATGAGAAAACCAAAATTCGTTGATTATATAAAGTATTCCTAGTTTCTGGAATCTGGACCACCTCACACATGAGGAGCTTAAGCAGTTGAGCCTATTTAAAATGGTAAGAAAGACTAACAAATTGTAAAATTAATAAGTTTCGAGAAGCATGGTACTAAAGTCTCCTATGCATCCATTTACATATGATCATCAAGAAAAGATCCCTGAAGTTGACATTCTTCATTACAAAGGTCTATATAAAAATGAAGCTGAAGAAACATGGATGATGGACCTTATGCACCATAAAAATGGAACTTGGGGACTCGTCAAATGGCACATTTCCCACATTGTACCGCATCCAAAGACAAAGTCTAATTACTCTGATTTCTAAATTTTAAACAAACACTATGCTTATTGCAATTATGAAGCAACCTAGCCTAATAATAAAAAATAAATAATAAAAACACCAAGAATAATTACCCCTAATACTTTTTCGAGCATATCCTCATCCACAATCAATGGCGAAGCAATCTTGAAAGTGCTCGATATCTCGTGATTATTCACAACCATTGGAATAACCTCCATTTCCACTTCAGCTCCAACAGCAAGTCTGTTTTCCAGTAGTGGTGACGCAAGCGAGTGCACATCTTTGCTCAGAGATACAGCTTGTTCTTGCTCTGCAACTCTGACAGCTGCTGCACGAGCCAAAGAAGCCAAGTTTCTCTCCAGGTTCCGAACACCAGCTTCTCTAGTGTACCCCTGAATGACAAGTTTCACCACGGCCTACCACAGTAGAGAGACATTTATGATATATTCGTAAATACTTTGTTCATGAATTAGACATTCATTAAAAAGGCTATGACATAAAAATGTGATATTGAAAGCTAGAAAGATGGTGTCTTTTTTAGTTCTAAATAACACATGATTGGAAATACCACAATTTTAACACCATTACTACTTGATATGCACACAATGGAATTAACTTAGTACCTCTGGGATTTGGAGAAACTCAGAACTCAAACCATGCTGATCAAGAACTCTTGGAATCAAATGGTGCATAGCTATCTTCAGTTTTTCTTCAGGTGTGTATCCAGGCAGCTCGATAACTTCCATCCTGTCCAAGAGTGCTGGAGGAATAGGCTGCACCCTATTTGCAGTTGCAACAAAAATCACCTTTGAAAGGTCAAATGGAACATTCAAATAGCTATAGGCATTGAATTAAGGAATCACTTGAATATACTCAACCCCCCACACCCAACCCCCCCAACCCAAAAAAAAATGAAGGCAATATATAAGACTGGTAATTGGATCTACTTCAGATCACTTCAATAAAAATTTAGACTGAGATAGGGTATAGCCAGAGAACAGGATACTGATCATTGAATGTTTCATTTTGTTCAGGGTCAAGAACCTCCAGTAGAGCTGAAGCTGGATCACCACGCACATCAGAACCTGTCTTGTCAATTTCATCTAGAAGCATGACTGGATTGCAAACGGCTACTCTCTGAAATAAAAAATAATTAAGAAAAATATTAGCCTGATACATCAATTCATTTCTCAGTTAGGTGTGGGTATGGACGGGCTGTTTTGTTGTTGTGTGTGTCCACTAGCCCAAATAAAAGCATCCAAAAGTCCTCAAAAGAACCATTATAGGGAAAAGAAAAAANAAAAAAAAAAAAAAAGAATAGAGGGAAGGGAGTGGAAGAAGAGGTAGGGGGAGAGAGAGAGAGAGAGAGAGAGAGAGAGAGAAAAAGAGGCTTCTTCAATCTAGAAATTTGTTTGTCTAAGGCAGTGATAGATCCAATTTTCAACATTCACTTATCAATTACAAAGTACTATATTTTGTCTTCTCTCTATTTTTTTTTGGGGTTGGTTTGATTTCCTTAGAACATAGCATTTCATTATGACTGAGACCATTAAACCCATTACCATCTCATAGCAAGCATTTGAACATCATACCAGAATTCCATAAAAATGTTTTATAAATAGAATATATAATATAATATATATATATACCTTTAATCCATCAATGAGTCTCCCTGGCATGCTTCCAATGTATGTCCTCCTATGCCCTCGAATATCAGCCTCATCCTTCACACCACCAAGGGATATGCGTATAAATTTTCTGCCCAAAGCAGCAGCAATAGATGATGCCAAAGATGTTTTCCCAACACCTGGTGGGCCAACAAAGCACAACACAGGGCCTCTGGCATCTGGTTTGAGCTGCAATGCAAAGTAACCAACATATGAGCATCAAATTCTAAATTAAAAACATTAAAATAATCAGGGCAACAAGGACTACATAAATGGTCACCTTGCGAACAGCCAAATATTCAATAATTCGCTGTTTTGAGCTGCAATGCAAAGTAAACAACATATAAGCATCAAATTCTAAATGAAAAACATTAAAATAATCAGGGCAACAAGGACTACATAAATGGTTACCTTGCGAACAGCCAAATATTCAATAATTCGCTGCTTGACCTTGACTAAACCATAGTGATCACTGTCTAGACGTTCTTTTGCAGCCCTTAAATCTAATTCATATTCTTCACTGGCCTTCTGCCAGGGAAGATCAGCAAGAAGCTCCAGGTAAATACGTGAACTATTATATCCAGGTTGCTGGGGTTGCATCTTTTTAAGCCTCCTGAAGCACGAGTAGAAAATAAAATATATAAATGATATGAGAGTTCCCACTATATTCTAGGACTTGAAGTACAATTATTGTGTACTTAAACAAAGCAACAAAGGCTATTAGAATAAAAATTAAACATTACTAAAGTCTGCAACTTAACAAAAATATTTACTAAGATTTAAAAATTCACTAAAGGCACAGGGATTAATGAACTTTCTTTGATATTCAGTCTACTATGATCCTTTTTCAGTGAAAACTTAATTAACAATACCAAATTTCACAACAGAACACTCAGAGGAATAATGCTTAAGTCTTTATTTTAGTCTTATTTTTCTTTTAATACTTATTTTTATCATCGCCCTTTTGCAGAAAAGAAACATTACAGACATTACAATCAACAATGGACATATTTAGAAATTACCATCAACTAAAGTTCATCAATCAACATCAGGTCTGGAAAATGCATGTTGAATATGGTCAAGGCAGTGTATAAGGTAGTAAATTTATTGGCAGCAGATTGTCTAAAGAATCACCAGCATCAACCTTAAAGTCGAGGATTACCGAAAGTCAGAAATCTACAGAAGAGATCATAATGGTAATCCCTCTTTTCTATACAACTATATTGGACCCAACTTAGCAAAGTCCAAATTTTTAATCTTATAACAAAATATGCACTGGTTGATATCTTCTCTTCTTACAAAAATCTTAAGAATAATATATATTCAGAACAACTTTACCATGAAATGTCAACATAATGCAATGTTGGGCACTAATAACACTTTCATCGTTCGCTTTTTCTCAAAAGACCTGAATTTCAGAGAATTTTTTGTTTTGAAGAACCATAACCATATCTTACTCGGAATGGAAAAATAAAAGGTCAAAATTTACTAAATGAGATTAAATCAGAACTTTAATAACCATAGTATAAAAATTTATTTAATTAATAATAAAGAAAAAAACTACTTCACTTGCCACACTGAAACACAGTAACCCTTTATTCCTGTCTTCTAATCAAATCATACCTTAACTCCCTCTGTGCATGTTTCCAGACATTAGAAGGCATTCCTGAACTTTGCATTTTTCTTTCCAGGGCAGCTACATCATCTTCATCATCATCATTGTCACCAAGCTCCTCTTTTATAGCTCTCATCTGGAATGTTTTTCATTAAGCAATAAAGGAAGTGGAACAACAATTAGGGTTTAGGTGCTAATGTATAGTAATATGGAAAGCAAACAGTCCTCTGGATTCCATCCCTCATCAAACTGAAACAGTAGAAAAATGTAAGGGCAACATAGTTTTTAATTGTGAAAGTTTTCATATGGCTTGAGAAAATCTGAATAAATCACCACTCTCCCCCATTAAATTAGCATTCACTTTCGTTCTTTAATTAGCAATTTAAATAAAAACCACTTAATAGTTATTACTTCCATTCAGAGAAAATGGACTAGTTGAGTAAAAGTCTAACTAAATTTCTAATTTTTCCAATCGAAAAGTTGCCATAGCACTTCAAACAGAACAAATTCTTTAAAATGCTACTAAATTCATCCTGAAAATAAATTTTAGCAAAAAACAGGCAATACTTGTGATCACACTTTAATGTAGGAAGATAAAAGATGAGCTGAATAAAAAAGAGAACTTATCATTGAAAAGCTTTTTTACCCTAATTTTTCACTTCCTCATAAAATCAAAAACTGATATGAAAGTGCATACCTGCTGGCGCAAAAGAAATTCTTTTTGTGATTTTGATAATTGACCCTCAACTTTTTGTGTAATCTTCTCTGCTACATGTATGGACTGTCACAAGGTAAAACCAACATGAAACCTTAAGAAATAGGAGAAGTATCATGATGATTGGATGTAAATGCGCTAAACACCAGCACCAGTGAATCAGCAGTTACCTGCAAATGCCTGTCAACTAACTCGGTAGCTTTCGAAAGTCTTACTTTCAGATCAACAGAATCCAGCATACACAGTTGCTCCTCAAAACTTATCTCAAAGCTAGCGACAAATATATCTGCCAACTTGTGAACCGGAACTGTCTCTAGAAGAACTTTGGTTCTTCCTCCAGTTTTTTGTTTCTGCACGCACAAATGAAACTGAGAGTTGGTTTAAAAATATGAATAACAACATAAATTTAAAATAACACAACAGTTTGCAAGTAATAAAAGGCTTGAAAGTTTTTATCTGCAGAGTTATACTAACGAATATATATCTAATAATAGCAGTATATGGCTAGAATTCATAACATAAAGAAACTTAGTGGATTCTCTTCAACCAAATCATGGAATTTCAAGCAAACGACATTCTCTAGAAATCTTAACCATGAAGCACAACAAAAACCATTTGAAACACCAGTGAAATTCGTTTGACTAATGACACTCAGCCTCACAGCTTCAAAAGGAGCTTACATATATGTGAAGAGTAGATATAGAGTTTTTAATTCACTATTGATGCCTCTTACTAAACGATTGACCTATAATTCTGAAGAATCCAGTCTAATACCCCTGAGCCAACTTGCAAACTAAATATTCAGATAACACCAGAAAACAAAATAAAAAGAAATAAAGCAAGACTGATGGTGTCTGTGATTTTATTCTCTAGACGGTTTTCAAATAAGTGAAGAAAGCTGCTAATATCAGGTATTACCTGCTCAAGAACAGAAATCAGCTCTGTAGCAGTCGCTTTGAACTGGCGAGACAATGTTATGAATTCTGGATCATGCTCCACTTGCTCCATTTCTAATTAAGACAAGAAATATGAAAGCGATTCAACATATAGGTAGATAAGGGCATAAAACTCATCAATCTAAATATCGTGTAGTTTTGATGAATTGAAATATATAGCACAGTAAAGACAATAACATCTAAAATAAACTCCAGCATACATTCTGGTAGACATTTAAAGCAACAAGGAAGTCTTCATAATGTAAGTATGTCACATAAAAAAATTGTCAATTTTTTATAAGGGAATCAATGACACACCAAAAAAGAAAAAAGTTGAAGAAATCTAGGCATCCATCCCAAAACCAATTGGCTATAGGAGGAGTAGCCCAAACCTTTATTAGCCACTATGCAAGGCCTCACATTTTCAATGTGGGATCTTTCTCTCAACACGCCCTCGTACGTGCAGCATCACTTAAGCCTAACACTTCAACAATTCATATTGGATGACGTGCAAGTATGTGTGGCTGTTAGGCACAACATGTGGATAGCATGCTCTAATACCATAAAAGAATCTAGGCATCCATCCCAAAACCAATTGGCATTGGGAGGAGTAGCCCAAGACCATTATACGCTACAATGTAAGGTTATAATTTTTCAATGTGAGACAACACTCCACATTCTCACATAGAGAAATCTGGGCATCTATTCCAAAACCAATTGACAATAAGAGAAGTAGCCTAAGACCTTTATAACCTATAATGCAAGGTTATAATTTTCCAAAGTGGGACAACACTCCACATTCTCACGCGCTCCCATAAGTGTGGCGTCACTCAAACCAAACACGTGGAAAACTCATACTCATATTGGATGACGTGGAGCACGTGTAACTACTTAGCCTAAGCTACGTGGGTGAACCTGCTATGATACCATAAAGAAATCCAGGTATCCATCCCAAAACCAATTGGCTATGAGAGGAGTAGCTTAAACCTTTATTGGCTACTATGCAAGGCCTTACATTTTCGATGTGGGATCTTTATGTCATCAAAACCAAGAATACCTAACCCCTCTTCCTAAGAAAACGTGACTTCAGAATTAGATTCCTAATTTTATGTGAGGGCCTTAAATAATGTGACAGGTCAGTTATGGGACATACATAATCTGATCAGATTCACAGGAAACCTCAGTGTGGTGTGTGTGTGTGTGTGTGTGTGTGTGTGAGAGAGAGAGAGAGAGAGAGAGATTAAACAATAAAAAGCACATCTAGGCATGGAAAGCACATTGATATTCAACTAATGAACCAGGACTACACACATAATCAAATATAATATAAGATTATATCTGAAGTCTGAAAACAATTTTTTGTACTGAAACGAAAAAGAAAATTGAAAATCAAAGAAACAAGAAAATGCAGGATGTTTCAAACCATAAGTAGTAAATGAACCAATAAACCCTAAAATCTTCTACTAAAATTAAATCCACACACTAAATTGACAACATACCAGACTTGGTTATTTCAAGAGGAGATATCCGTGCAGTATAATATGTTCCTCTTGTGCTAAGTTCCTGGACACTGAACCTGCACAAACCTTCAAGGACGACTACATATGTAACCCTCCCACTTGGCTTCTCGACACCTCTTGAGAGATGTAACGCACGCGCAGCAACTCCCCTACAAGTATAAATATCAAATATTATCAACATAATTAGGTTACAACCACAGAGTGCAAAAACATTAAATAAAAATATATGAACCAAGAGGATGGAGTTATTCGCAGAAAAACAGAAAATAAAATGAACAGAACGCCAGTCTAATGTGGGATGAACCAGAACTCTTGATGACCCATGTAAGTGTTAAAGGGCAGTTAAACTGACTGAAATAAAGAAAATAAGAAACGTGACACAAATAGATAGACCACCATAAAAGCCAAACATTTTCCATGCACAACACAATAGAATTTTGGTTCAATATGCCTGTTATGCCAATGAATAACTTCCTGCTGATTTTTTCCATCTAGCCTGTGAGAATCAGATGTCCCAACTTGAACTCTTGAGCTTCGTTCGCCAGCATCACTTCCCACACCTAAAATTAGAGAAATTCCAAGAAAATGTCCTCTCAGAAGTGCCATTAAATATAGGCACCCACTCATCCGAATAAAAATTACAAATAAGCAGAAATCACCTTGAGACAACACAGGGCCCACTGTTGTTGTCTCGGCAGCATCTCGAACAGGAAGAATGCCAATTAATCCCTTCTCTTCGCGCTGCCATAACTCTTGCTCCACCAATTTGACACTACATTAATTAAAATCACCATTTAATCAATTCCATAATCCAGCACTCACAAATTAACCATTCCACACCAACATAATGATTAATTACCTGAAAATACAACACCAAATTCCGTGTACAAACATATTCACAGGAAAAAAGAATATTCACATTTGAAAATGGAATCCTTATTCTTTAAAGGATGGAAAAACAAAAGAGCTCGAGTTTCCGCTCCAACAAAATATGTTACATTGGGTCACAGAAATCAAGTGGAAAATCACCACCAAAGGCCAAAAACGAGACGACACAGTTTTTCAACAGCGAAGAACCGGAAAAGATGCTCCTCCATTTCGTTTCTACCAAAATTAAAGGAACAGAATTTTGCGAACAAGCAGAACAGTTTCACATATAGCTATAAGGCTCAACTAAGTTCAAACAGCATTCCAGTACACACAGAATTTTCTCAGCAGCCAAACAAAAAAGGATCATTTTTAAGAAAACATAAGCAATCAAAGAAAGAGGAGGTTTTTATGTTTAAAAAGAACCTGCTGGGTGAAGTGCACCGAATACGAATGATGGCGCCGGGTAGGAGGACCTTGTTTCTGAAAGGAAGGATACCGAGGCGACTCGGAAGCTCCACTGATTCCGCCATGGTTGGCAAGTGAAGAGGAAGAAACAGTGATTTTACAGAGAGAAAGGGAAGGAGAGAGGAGGAGGAGGAGGAGAGAAAGGAAGGTGGTAAATGCTATGTATGTGGGTTGGTTTTATCTGGTTTGGTATGGTTGGGTTGAGTTGGTTGCGTCTGATTTTTCAAAACGGCGACGGCTTGTGTTCGCATTTACTTTATTTTTTCTTTTTCGCCAGCGCTTTTACTTTCTTTCTTTTTTGGCCAGCGCTTTTACTTTTAATTTCTCTCTCCGTTAATTCTTTTGTTTTGCTTTCAGCGGTGATATTTTGGGGCCAATTTAGGTGTATTTATGTAACAATTGTTTTTTTTTTTTTTGGGGGGGAGAAAATTGGCTTGAACTTGGTTTTCTATATCAATTAAGGACATGAGTTATGAGTTGTATCAAATTTTTTCCCTCAACTTTACTTTTAATGTCAATATGTCACTTCTGTTAACTCAATTGTAAATTCCGTCCAAAAGTTATCACATATCACACATATAATTACTTCATGGATAAATTCGTTATTTCCCTTATAATACAATTCCATAGAAGTCAAATCACGTCATGCACGTAACCTTTTTTTGGACAAAATGTAACTGGACTAAAGTGTTTAATGGAATTGATTTGGGGGGTAAAGTGTCAAAGCAAAAATTTTCCTTTGCTACTAAAGTATCATATTCAAAGTTACATTTATGATTTTTAGTCATTTTTTAGTAAAAGGTACAAGCTCAAACAAGTTATTAGTTTCAATTTGAAAAAAAAAAAATTATGTTTGGTACATAAAATCCTAAAATGGCAAAGAACATGAAACATAATGACCAAATTATAAGTTTAAGTTTTTTAGTAA
Source organism: Purshia tridentata (assembly GCA_003254885.1). Lineage (NCBI taxonomy): Eukaryota > Viridiplantae > Streptophyta > Magnoliopsida > Rosales > Rosaceae > Purshia > Purshia tridentata. Next base: position 9,006 of record QANT01003801.1, on the reverse strand, counting down.
AAGGTACAAGCTCAAACAAGTTATTAGTTTCAATTTGAAAAAAAAAAAATTATGTTTGGTACATAAAATTCTAAAATGGCAAAGAACATGAAACATAATGACCAAATTATAAGTTTAAGCTATGACCGAATGTGATTTCTAAGTCAAAAAACCGAATGTGATTTCTAAGTCAAAAAGCATGAATTAAATATGTAATTTACCAGCTTTACCCCAAAAAAAATGTAATTAACCTGACATTTTAAAATAGAATGGTGAACACTTTGGTGGCCTTAAGCAAAAAAACACTTTGGTGGATAATAATAGAACACTCTTTTGTTTTTTGTTCATAATATTTTGAAGGATGTCTTTTAAAAGATATTAGTTTGTTCATACACAATTAGATCCCGATCTAATGACACACAATTAGCTTGAGGCCAAAAATCATGTTAAGGGGGAATTTCTTTACAAGTATTCAAATGTTTGTGCCAGTGTTTGAATTTTGTTTTGTTTATTATTATATAACTGTGACAACTCAGCAATTAAACATTTATGTCATGCAATTAACTATCATGCATTCATACTAAAGTTTATGAAGAGTTAAAATTTATAATGATTTAGAATTTATGATTTGGACCCTTAAAATATAAAGACTACGTTATTATAAATCATAATGAAATTAAAACAAATGGGCGTTCAAACTCAGGATGAGCTTTTTGGTCCAAACAAAAGCCCCTAGTACATAAAAAAAGGTTGAGGGTTTTGTCTACTACGATTATGTATATACAGAGAAAGAAAAAAAAATTAGTGTTCGGCAATCTCACTTCACATATTTTATAAAATGTGATGGAATCAACTAGTTATTAATTTAATCATATTTATCTTTAGACTCTTGATAATGTTGGAAAAGTCTCAAATTCTTCATATAAAAAATAAAAAAATGGTTGTAGAATATCTGATTTTTATTTTATCAAGTCTCTTCTCTTTTACGGAAGGAGAGAAGCGGAATTGGTGCGGAATGAGAGAGGTAGAGCCATCCAAATGTAGCGCTACATCTTGTCTATTTCTGTTTCCACATCAGCTATTTTATATTTTCGTAAGAGAGAAAAATGCTATTTTATCAATCAAATACATGTTTGTTTTTATTTGGATTTCATTTTTCAGGTATTTTCCCCCACCCTAGCATTTGGATATGGTAGGCTGCCCGGCACTTCTGGACAATCCTATTTGTAATTTGAATTATCTGCGACTTCTACAATTGTGGAGAAATTAGACTTGGGTTTCCTCTTTTAACTATCTTTTCAGGTGGGCCATAAGGCTGCTACTCTATTTTTATAGTTATATTAGCCAAAAAAGGAATATTAGTTTAAAATATTGCTTTATAAATTTATACCAACTCTTTTTTTAACATTAAATGTATATCCACCTCATTCTTGCTAAGATGGAATTAGTTTGCATTAGATAAATTAATGACAATTAATAGTACAACATCGATCATCAGCGACCAAGTTTAAGTCATCTACAATTATTAAGGGATCGAAGACTTGGGTTTTGGAGATTTGGAAGGCATGTAAGGGTTCATTCCTTGTAATATATAAAGACTAAGTCAAGAAGTATACAAAATTGGAAGACACATAATTAACTTGAATTTTTTATGTGATTGATTAATATAGAGATATTTCAAATGGAAAAAGAGCATTTTTTTCTCTCCATTTATTTTGTTCTAATTTCATGGAGTTAAACTGATAAGTTACCTAATAATTGAAATTGAAGGCACATGAAAGAGTGTTGTTGAGTATAAAAGTTAGTAGCTTGAAACTAAAACTAGAGGGCCATTTTCAAACTACAAGTACATGTAACACTACTACATATCATTGTTGTCAATGTTATATACACTCCTACACAAAATTTAATACAAGAAAGTGTAGAGAGATCAAAACTTCAACACAAAAATAATTCTTAATTTTGTGCAAATCATGCCAAGATTTAACTCATTGTCAAGGTGTGGGCATAATGGTACCATTCTCCATCCTAAATTTGAATTCTCTATCTTAAAATAATAATAATAATAATAATAATTGTAAGTTGGTAATTGTAACTACAATATTTTGTGAAATTTCTCTTTTTTTTTTAATCCATAAATCATTAAATCTTGAGAAATATATTATAATTGACAGATGATTTGACATTAATTCGACATGTTTATTAATATCATCATAGTATGTTCCGATCAGCTTAAATATATATATTTTTTAAATGATAAATTCAAACTATATATGTCTACTTGTCAATTCGTACCAATTAAGCGAGTGATATAAATCAATTTTTGATACGTACGTGTGGACTGAAACCGCACTATATAACCATTCTAGAAACTCTGTGGGTCCAATCCTCCTCATGATTGGATATGACACGTTCTCTTGACGCCAGTTGTGGACCGTCGATCTCCGGATAGGGTGGGTGCTAGTGCTACGGGGTCGCCGACTCGCCAAGTTGGTGAGTAATGAATGGATATGAATTACTGGTTTCATGCGTCAACCACAAAACGTCATCTCTGACGTGTGTGAGCGAGTAGTGGGACAGCCACGTCGGCACAGTGGGACCCAGTGCAGTAGTAGTCCGTACTAAATGCCAGTGATCATAAAGTGGTGCTGGTTTGTTCTTTTTCAAGGATTGTCTTGGTAGCGAAGTGAGTGTGATTAGAGCCAGAGGTGAAGATAAAAAAATAAGGTTAATCACACACATACGAAAGGGAAAAGATTTTGTGCCACACTATGGCACAAGTATTTTGTGCAATAATTCTATGTGGCAAAATAAAATACTACACATTATTTTTTTATTATTTTTGTGATTATACACATCATTATCTATTTTTAATATAAAATTAATATCATATTTAGTGAAAGACCATTTTATCCAAACCAAATTAAATGATCTTAATTAATTTATACTTAATTAAATAATACACATCATTCTTTTGTTTTTGTTTTTGCAATTATAGCGTTTTCGCAAGTACTGTTTGAACTCTCTGGCTTTATCCAAACATATTTCTGCATACTTCTAATATGAAAAGCTAACCTATATGTTGTATATCTTCTTGTGAAAAAATAATCCTTAAAATGTAATATAAAAAAACAAACAAATTTCAAAAGCAATGAATTTTTTAATGAAAGAGGAAAACTATAAACAAAAAAGTCATTAAAATCAATACTCACTCATATCCAATTGCTATACAAAGCAACTCATCTTAAAATCTTTTAGTGGCTTCACCCATCCTTTAGCCCTACATAGTAAATCAAACACATAGCACATTTTTTAACAAACCCACCCACCCCCCACCCTTGCTAGAATCTGATCTGACCATTATTTTATATATTTTATATTCTTGTTCTTGAATTCTTGTTGCTCTTTTAAGTAAATCTAGTTTAGTTTAACTTAGTTTTATATGTTTTTATAGGTTGAAGAGTAAAGAAAAGAAAACAAATAAAAAAGAGACACTTTGATATTTTCGGAGTTAGGAATTTCTAGGCAGATCAGCCTTATTCTAGGATTAAACTGCACCTCCTCAGAGAAAACAGGATGATAAGCCTTATATCGTTGAAAAGATACGGATGTCAACTTCTTGTAGAATTTTACGGATCATGATTTTCATTTTTCTAGAAAAAGTTATGACTATTTGAGTACATATAGGTCAAAAAGCTAGTTTGTGCGCAAACTAGCAAAGTTATATGTTGTATGCATTTCAAAATACATTTGCATACAATGAAATGAGTATTCTATTAAAAAAATTTCTAAATATAATCAGTCACACGCTGTTGATCGATGAGTCTCACATTATAAGCCTTATTCTAATTAAATGTCCACAAGTGTTCAATATCAGCGAACAAAGTGAATGTCTAGTGATGTTCAAAATTTTTTTTAAGTTCAAATCATGTTTATTGTTTATTTTTGTTAGATCTAAATGAGAAATTTAATTTCTTCAGTTAGATTAAAAAAACATCGTGGGTACAACAATCTTTTTTCATATACTATATTACATCCACTCTATATATTTGTCGAATATCGACTGAACCTAAATCTTAAACTAAATAATTGAATTGAGTGTTTTTTTTTTCTAAACCTGGGGAATATATTTTTTTTTATTTTAAGAAAACGTTTAGAGGTTTAATTTTGTCATGAAATCTTCTTAAAATCTTTTTTCTTTTGTGATTTGATTTATGTTTTATAGAATTTTAAATGAGGATATATTAGTCTTTTAAAATGTTTATGTGGAAAATATATTATTAGATATATTAAATAATTTAATTGACGTATTAATTTCATATCATTATGGCACGTGCCATACTATGGCACTCTAGCATTGCCCTATACGAAAAAAGTTCAACATTGCATACTATTTTAACAATCATACTTCACACCAACCACCAAGGCACTAGCCAATCACAATCACATGTATTTGTCATTTTTATTTTTTAAATACCACTGAAAAACCAAAACATATACGATAAAAATAAAAATAATATCTAAATATTATTTCGTACATGTCTTTTTGTTTAAGAATTTCTTATTTAACTTTGCCAAAAAAAAAATCTCTTATTTAAGAGTAAATGCAAAATTTATTGTGAGATCTACTCTATATTATATTTTGATAATTTAAAATTTATATTTTAGGTCTATATCGAAAGACTATCTTCAAAAAAATAGTTAAATAAAAAATCATTTACCTAATAATTTTTTTCAATGTGGCACCTAAATTTTTTAAAAATATTTGGTGTGGAGCTAATGCGTTTGGCAGTTATATTATAAAAAATAAAAAATGAAAAACCCCTCAAATTGATAGAAAATTAGAAAGGAGTTAAACAGAAGTCTGACATTTAATTTAATTTTTTTAAAAATTAAATGCCACATCGAGTGAAAACAATTATTAGGTGGTGAAGTGAAATTTTTTTTACCTATTACGAGTTTATACATTCACTGTGTTTACCTAAGTTACATATTAAAAGAAATAAATACAATAAATATACACATCCGTTACATGAAAATTTTACTTAATAAAATAATATACGGGTCAAAATTCAAGTAGATAAGTTTATAAAAAGCCTTTAAACTCACCTCAAAAATATTGGCTTTGCATTTTTAATAATGTTGTCATCTTTAATAGCATTTGGTAAGAATTTGTTATGTAACGACAATCCATGCACGGAGCCCGATGTCCAAATAAAGTAGTCAATTCCTATAAATTTTCTACCGTATATTTTTTACTTGCTTTTTTAATCTTAATCAATCACATTTGATGTTACACATCTTTAAAAATAATATTTAATCAATTACTTTTTGTTCACACCCTTGAATTTATAATTTTATACTATAAAACTAAGATCATCGAAATCAAGCAAAAAAACAACACATGGAGTGGACTCTTATTAGTGTGACCATTGGCCCTGGTTCTAGTGCCCATCTTAGTCGTGATCATATTAAAATTGCTTGACAATTCAAATTAAAGCTCTACTCAGAAAGTTAATTATTATGGTATGGGCTGTATAGCCGTCGGCAAGCTAGTGTACTTTTAGTGCTTCAGTCACAGACATCACAATGAGTAAACATATAATATATAGTCCATTAATTCAATAATTTTTATTATTAAATTATTAAATCTTGTATCGTTGAAGTCAAGCAAAAAGACGCGTGAAAGGATTGGACATGAACGGTATGGTCATGGCCATATGCCTATCTACTCTTCATAGGTTCATATCCTCTAAAATAATAACAATAAAATTCTTCTCTTCATAAGCCTTGCCTTGCCACTCAAAATCAATTAATTCTTCTTTTCAATAGCAATTAATTTGTATTAAGAAAGATTCTCACGAATCATTGTATGTGATGTGATGCATTTATATTTTGATATAAAAAGTTTTAAGAGTATTCTATTTCTTATAAGGTATAATTTTTCACAATTGAATGGTAGATATTATCACGTTTAATGTCTACAATCAAAATTGATAAGTTAATTTACTAAATTGAAGGAAGAGACAAAGAATAAGAGCAACTCCTCCAACGAGTCTACTTATATTCTAACTAAATTTGTGCAAAAAAAAAAACTTTCTTAGATGATGGGAATAGCAAAACCCAAAATGAGCCCAAAGGTTTCAAATTTCCCCTCTTCATGTAAAAGATAAGAGTTAAAACATTTCTAGGAATGTGATTATCAAATATGGAAATGAAATTTCATATTAATTTTCAAGCTCCAAATTCACGAACTATGTAAGATATTAGTTTTGTCCTTAAACTTATTTTATTTATTTTTTATAATAATAGTTAAACAAGTTTATTGCCAAAAATAGTTTTGCTTGTTGGAATTAATTTGCTTGTCCGGCACATTCTACGTGTTGTTAACTCAAACCATTGACGTGGTGAGCATTTATGATTATATTATACTGATGGGTTTACCCTAAAGTGTTCTAAGTCTTGATTTGACACTTCATAAAGTATATGAGAGATAGAATAAATTAAGCATTTAAGTTTATATAAATAACTTAAATAAAACAATGTAAATTAAGATTTCGCTCCCTTAAGCTGAAAATGCTAGATTACCATTCAATTCTAAGTTTATCATTTGGACGAAGATTTTCTACTCATTTCTTTACTCATTTTCCTATCATGCCTCAATCTTGACCATGAAAGAGAGTAGAGAGAGAAGAGAAAAGAGGTAAGAAAGAAAATGATCAAGATTAAAAACATGGTAGGAAAATGAGTAAGGTATTGTGATCCTTATCATTTGTGTGTGTTAACATGTCATGTAATATTTATGTTTGTTTGTGTGAAGTAATGATCAATCCAAAGCTGCCAATTTCAAAATATTTGTTGGAGTCGTGTTTTCGGTGTGGTCTTAAAATTAGGGGGTGTATTTAATATGGAGTTTGATGGATTTTAATAGAAATTATAAGTCTAGGTGTATTCAATCTAGACTTTTGAAAAGTCCATAAAAATTTAGTAGTATTCAATCTAGACTTTTAAAGAGTCTATAAAAATCATATGGTATTCAAAAATCATCGACTTTTAAAGATTTTATTACATGATAGAGTTTCATGGACTTTATAATGTAAATTACAAATAAAAAAATCCATCAATTCTCCAACCTTCTCCCTAGAGATTTTTATGGATTTCAAAATTTAACTTTTTCCTTTTTTTAAGATAGTGATTATAACAAAGACGTCTAGTAAAACCTTTGCCTATAAACCTTCTTTTGTAAACTCTTATATGAGTTCTATACCTTGTCTATTATCATCTTCAATTTTGAGAAAGATATTTGAATTCCCATAAAATCTAGACATGGCAATAGCTAGTCTTCCAACTGTATATATGAGAATTATTTCAATTTTATGGTTTACTTCGATAGCCCAATCAATTATTTGTATATATATGGGTTTTATTGGGTTCTGTAAGCAAAAGAGCGAGTGAGAAATGAAAAAACAACCCTTATAAATATTAAGGCAATATGCCAATGAGTCTCTGCTAAAATGCAACACATGACTAAGCTACTAAAGATAACTAAATCCATTCTAACCAAAAGTTTTGAATTCCTTAGTAGTGAAAGCTTGACTGTATGTGTTGGTTTAGTTGCAATGATAAATTCATGAGAATTTCTATTTATATCCAACAATTTTCTTTTGTTACCCAATTTCTTAATTTACCCAACACCCACCTTTTTTAAATCAGTTTTTTCTTATTTTACCCAACCTCAATTACCATATTACCCTTATTAATAGATACTCAACCCATTATTTTAATTTTCTCTCCTTACCCACAATTTTACACACATACCCAACAATAATAAATTTCTTTCCCAACCCAAACATTTACACTACACCCATACCCAATACCATACATAATAGCTACCATATTCCCTTCACCACCACTGAATAGAACACCCAATCTCAGTATTTAAGCTTTTTATTTGTTATTTTGGGCAAATTAAACGTATTTTATAATGAGTTTGTTGTTTTTATATGAATTTTATCCATTGGTTTGAGTTTTTGGTGGATTTTTGGGTTGGATTCATTTATTCTGTCGGAGGTCATTCGGCTCTGGTCTGCCGAGTTCGTCGCAAATCTTCGGTTGGCATCAATCGAACACTTGTCATTTGTTCGGCTGGCTCTAACCGAACATTTGTCATTTGTTCGGCCGGCTCCAACTGAACATTTGTCATTTGTTTGGCCAGCTCCAACCGAACATTGTAGTCGTGTTCGGTTCTGGTTCGCCGAACACATCCCGAACCAAAAATTTCTAAAACGTCTAAAACATGGAAAAATATAAAAAAATTACACAAAATACACGCATACATCAATTAGAGGCTCATAGGGTACGATTTCACAATTTATCTACGTAAAAACCCTTATTTTAATGTTAGAGTTTAATTTGATGTTAGTGTGAGTGTGAGAGAGGGTGTGAGTGTGAAAAAAGATGAGTGAGGATGGTTAAGTTAAGATTGATAAAGGAGTTGGGTATGGAAAGAAAATTTAATTTTTTAAAAGTTATAATTTGTCCTTATTGGTAATTTTGTTAAAGGATAAAATGGTCCATTTAAGTTTAAAATATATGTTGGGTATCAAAAGAAAATTGTTGGGTATGGCTAAAATTTCCCTAAATTCATTAATAAATAATATGGAGGACACAAAATTAAAAATAAAAACATATTGGAGAAATCTTAAAATAAATAACAAAAGAATCTATCAAAGTTATTAGAAGAGTATCAAAATTTATCGAAGTTTATAAAAATTTATCAAAATCTATAAGAAAAGTCGAGCAAACTCTGTTAAAATTCTAAACACAATTCTGCCAAAGTTGATTTTGGTAGATTTGATGGATTTTTAATGACTTTTATAAACTCTACAAAGTCTATTAAAATCCTAATTAAATACACCTACCTAAATTACCACCCATATTAAACAATTATACTTTGCTGTTTGGACTAGATATTCCCTTAAAAAAACCAATCATACTTTGCTGTTTGGACCAGATATGAGGCCCACT
>QANT01003800.1:0-13100 GCA_003254885.1 Purshia tridentata | reverse complement strand
GTGAGCTATAAGTAAATTATTGAATTTGAGTGTTTCTGGTTAACCTTTTTAATGATGAGTACCTTATAATTAAATTACTTTATAATTAAGCAAGGCTTTTGTAACGACTCGTACTTTCCTAAATAAATTTTTAAATGGGGCCAAGGTTGAATTTGGATTCTAGTAAGATTTTAATTTTGATATTGGGTCCGTTAGGAAGGTCTTGAGCTTACGAGTTCGTTGACATGCGGCATGTCCCGTTTGGAAGTTCGGTTTGGAAGTTTTAAAGTGACAAGAGGCCAAAAGTTGACCTTTTAAATTACTTGGTTTTCAGAGTAGAGTTTGACATGGTTGCGAAGAACTCGACTCCACGAGTTCGTAGACACGAAGTACGTTTCAAACAGAGTTACAGTTTAGAAGTTACGGACGTTTAAAGTGAGGGGCAAACTTGTAAATTTGGTGAAGTGGATTTTAATTTCAGAAATTTTTAGAAATTTCTCTCTCCTTTTTATCCCTCTCATGCGTAGACAGCCCCAGACCCGCACACCACCTTCTCCTCCTCCTCTCCCCTGCGCGCAACACCCTAGCCGATTTCCAGCCACACAGACCCACCGGCGACACCCCCAGCCGCCGGCCAGCTACCCCAGCCCCTCCTCCCGACGACCCAGTCCTCTCTCTTCTCTCTCCTCTCTCTCCTTTCCTCTCACCTGCGTGCGACCAGAGCTGTAACGACCCGTACCTTTTAAGTACACTATTATAGGGCCCAATATTGACTTTCGATTGTAGTAAGATTTTAGCTTTGACTTTGGGTCCGTTAGGAAGGTCTTGAGCTCACGAGTTCATAGACATGCGGCATGGGTTATTTAGAACCCCGATTAAAAAGTTATGAACGTGATAAAAGAGCTCCAGGTTGACTTTTTAAATTACTCGGAGTTTAGAGTTTCGTGCAGAGAAGAGCTTGGAAAACCCAGCTCCACTACGAAATTCCAAGCTCGATTCCGGCCATCTCCTTCCTCGAATCAACTGGATTTTTGGTGGGTTTTCCTTCTTTTTCCTTGGACTTTCTTTCCCTTTTAGTTTGGTTGTTTGATTTGAAGTTTTTGTGGAAGATTAACATTGGGGGTCTGAGGCCATTTCAGGATTAGCTTTGGGTTTTCGAATTTAATACAAATTGTGAGGTGTTTTGGGCAATTCTCATATTTAGGAACCTCTAATTGAAGTGTAGAATGAGAAATTTAGGAAAATTTGAGGAAAATTGAAAGTTTGATATTTGGGGTTTATGTCCATTTCGGATTTGGCCATGGTTGGGTGAAATTGGTGGTTGTTTTGTGTAATTGTGGGGTTAAGGATGGATTTGTGGTGATTTGGGACTTTTTTGGTTGTTTGATTTTGAGAATTTTGGAACTTGGATTTTTGGGAGATTATGTCAATTCGGATTTTTGTCAAATTGAGGAAAATTAAAGGTTTTATTGTGCAATTAAGGGTTTTGGTATGAAATTGGAGTGAATTGGAACTTGGATTGATGAATTATTGTGGGTAATTAGAAATTTGGAAATTTGGGGTTTGGAAACCATGTTGAATCCTTTGGAACCTTTGATTTTGGGTGATTTTTGAGGTGAATTCAGTTATCTTTAAGCCGAGTTTAATCCCGCGTCGTATTTTTCCTTTGTAGGTGAGATCCCTAAGGCTCGAGACAATCCGACAAAGGATCAAGGCTAGGCAACCTCACTGTGAGTGGACTTTGATTTTATTAAAGTTATTGAATTTTAAATGTGGTTCTTGTTTTTGAGCTAGTTGTGAATTTGATTATTGAAATTGATTTTGAGAATTTATTTATTCGTGAATAAGTTTGAAGGTTTGATTTCACTTATTAGTTNTCACTTATCAGTTTATGGTAACTATTGGTTCTTTGAGAAAGGATTTAATTTATAAGTTTAGAGTTTGGTGATTAATTATCTCGTCTACTCTAAAAATGTTTGGAATTTGATTTGTTGTGGTTTGAAGTGAAATTATTTTGGATTGGTATTGTTTTCAAGCACCTTGTTGGTATCCAGTTCAGCATATCAGTTCAGATAGGTCTTTGGGAACCATCACGGCACACACGTAGGCTTTGGGCCGTGTGTCGGGATGCCTTGCCTTTTGGGGGTGATCCTAAGTGCACGTATGGCAGTTTATTGGCCCTGCATGTGTATGATAGACTACGACTCTGCACATGTACGGCAAGGTTATTGGCCTTGCATGCGTACGGCAGGTTGTGGGCCCTGCACATGTACGGCAAGATCGCTGGATATCGGATTGGGTGAGAGTTTTCTTTGTCATATCAGTTTACAAAAATAATTCTTGTTTGGTATAAATTATAGTTCTTATTTGATATTTTGGGAGATTTACCAGTTATATTTATTTATCATAGATTTCGGAAAAGATTTTCAGATGCCGATTTTATATAGAATTTTCAGTGGATTTTATGAAAATGATTTAAAATTGGGAGATTTCAAAGAGTGATTGTGAGGCCTTAGAGGAAACTTGAATTTAAAGAATTTTCAACGCTTATTTTTGATTTATGTCCACTCACTGAGTTTATCTCACGTTTGTCTTTTCCCTTGTGTTGTTAAACTTTTCCCCAGGTATAAGAGATCGCTGAGGTCGGACTGCATCACGTCGAGGCAAAAGTTCTTTATTTTAAGTTATCTTCCAAAGTTGATTTTGTCCATTATTGTAAACTCAAATTAGACATGCTTTGAGAAATTTGTAATGGATTTGAGTTCTTTAGTTTTTTTGAGATTTGGAATATTGGTCAGAGACTCTTTGGTTGTGGTAGAGGAGCTGTGTGTTAGAAGTGCTTTCATAGGTGTCATTAAATGGGTTAGTCCAGTTTCAGGGGAGGTTTTGCTGAATATTCGGTAAGATTTTTCCTTGATATTGGATTCCCGCAGGATCACTCCGAGTTCCAGGGTGGAATTTGGGGTCGGTCCTGTCAGTTTTACTGTTTTTTTTTTTGGCCAAAGCAAGGCTTTACAGTTAGGTTTCAGAATTAAGGCCATATACGCAGAGAACGGCGTCGTAGAAGGGGGAGATGTACGGGGGAGGTGGAGATGAGGAAGAGAGCATGGGATTGGGAGGTGGAGGAATAGGGATGATGAGGATGAGGCCGACGACAAGTGGGCCCAGTGCAGGTGGGCAGTGGGCCCAGGACGAGACTCGGGAGCTGATCGCGATCCGTGGGGAACTGGAGAGGGACTCCAATGTGGCCAAGCGCAGCAAGGCTCTGTGGGAGGCTGTGAGCTCTGCGATGACTCTCAGAGGCTTCAATCGGACCCCTGAGCAGTGCAAGTGCAAGTGGAAGAACCTCCTCATTCGCTACAAGGTATGTTGCCAATTTTCACACAATTCAATTTCACAAAGCATTCACAGTAGACCCAATTCAATTTTGGATTTTTTGGGCAATGCATTTAGGTTAAAATTTGAAACCCACATAATAAACACTAGTAATAGTAATACTTGTGCAGAGGAAGGAGACCTCTGATCCAGAGAGTTGGCTGCAATGTCCATTCTTTGAGGAATTGCAGGCGGTATTTACTGAAAGAGCAAAGAACATGGAGCGGTTACTAGTCGAATACGAGGTGGGTTCTGCCCCCTCCACGAAAAGGGTTCAGAAGTCAAAGGCAAGCCAGTCCTCAGATGATTTCTCAGTGGAGGATGAGGATGATGGCAATGCCAATCATAATTGTAAGAAAGTGAAGGCTGAAACTGAAAGACTAGTTATGCCGCGAGTGACCATTGCTGCAAGTTGTAGCAGTGGGACTAGTGTGCAGGAGATGCTTAGGGAGTTTTTGCAGCAGCAGCAGAGTATGGAGATTGAGTGGAAGGACATGATGGAGAGGCGAGCGCAGGAGCGACAGTTGTTTGAGCAAGAATGGCGACATAAAATGGAGAAAATGGAGAGGGAGAGATTAGTGGTTGAGCAGGCTTGGAAGGAGAAGGAAGAAGAGAGAAGGATAAGAGAAGAGAGCCGAGCTGAGAGAATGGATGCCCTCTTGACCACCCTCTTCAACAAACTAACCAACCAAACTAATTTTTGAGCTTCTGTGGTGAATGCTTCTTGGGTTACTTTTACTGGATATGAGCAAAGTTGAATTTTTTATTTTGGTATACAACTTTGGTAGTCCTTCACTGGCTATATTCACATCCATAGAGTGCCTTCTTCCATGGATGTTAAGATGTAGAATTTGATACCTTTTATTTTGTAGCTTTGAGCATAGACTACTTTTTGTTTGCTTCCTTGTTTACTGTACATGTTTCTCTTTCAAAATACAGGAACAGAGAAGTTTATCACTGTATTGGAGCAAGTGTTGTTTATGTAAGGTTGTTACTGATTTGAGATTGCAAATGGAAATTTGAGATTAAAGAGCAAGTATGAGGCTGCATATGTTTTGTAATACAATTCTTTTTATTTTCTTTATTTTTGATTAATTATCTAACATTTTTAATCCACATGCTGTAGTTTAAAACTGACAAAAGGTAACTGTAACTATCTAAACAAGTAATTGGACAAATGTTGAGATTTTGACCTTCACTAAAATTCTATCTAAACAAATAACTGGACAAATGTTGAGATTCTGACCTTCACTAAAATAAGCATACATTTATTCACATAAAGGCTGTTTACACATACCCTCATTTTCATTAACAAGCTCTATAAAAACTATGTACAAAGTATTACTCTATCTTGGGCTTTCATTTCTAGTATTGAGCTTAGATAGTAAAAACAAGCAACCAGAAGAAAGGAGGACAGAGGCAGAAAAACATAGTAAGTCCAGTGGAGATTGTATAACTGCTTTCTTACTTTTATCCAACAAGCCAATTATAAGGATCATCACTATTACATGTCCAAGCTTCGATTTCAGCTCATTCATACTCGTTATATCTATCCATTTTGGTCGTTCCTGTAAAAAGGGAAATATATGAAAAGTTAAATGCAATGTAACTCAACTTAGCCTAAAGATGTAGCAAGATAAATCCCTTTATGAAAATCAAGGCTAAAACAATGCTCAGATCCAAGAAAATTCACTCTAAACTTTAGAATGAACATGCTGTAAAGATTTGATCTGTAAGGAGCTTTATCCTCTGACCAAGACTTCACAATGTCAAGATTGCGGATAAAAAGCTCATAAAGACCCATTCCAAACACCAACATCACTGTTCCCAAAAGATAAACATCTAAACATGCCATGAAACAGTAGTTAGCATGTAGCAGGATGCATGCCTGTATAAACATAGAACAAACTTCTACTGCATCAACAATAAAAGGTAGTGTCTACTCTAAGTCTAACTGCAACTCCTTAAGGTGCTCAGTTAACGTGATAGAATTGTTTCTGATCTAGCTTCCTATTGGTACCTCTTTCTATGGAACTGGGGAAGTTAGTGGGCAACTTGAGCGGACGTGAAAAAGAGTAAGTCATCTTTTGATGATCCATCCATCTGAAAATTTCCGTTTTCTCCGAGTATTTAGCAGTTCTTTTTGTTTTAGGTTTTTACTTGGAACACAGATTCTTGGGGCTATGGTTCTGGAACTACATCATTGTACCAGTCACATCCTTGGGTGCTAGCTGTTCTTCTAATCGGAGAGGCATTGGGAATTCTTGCTGATACAACGCGGCGCTGTGAGGTGCTATGACATCTGACCTTTTTTCTATGTGAAAGTTAGCATTTTTAAAAAACTTTGCCTTAAAATTTATAGGGTGCCGTTATTCGTACCCAAACTTTTTCATCAGTACTCCCAATATATTCTTTATATCCAACTTAATTTTTGAAAATGTTAAAATTTATTAGTACACTGTACACCCAACATGTTTTCTAAACTACCCTTACTAAAATCCAACAAAAAAACCCAACCTATTCCTACTCTTTATACCCAAGAATACACCCAACACCACCACCCATTGCCCTTTATATCAAATAATTTATTTTTGGGCTGCACTAGTTTGAATCTTAGTTGTTTAATGTTGAACTTGAACACAAAGGGGAGGGTTTTGAAAGTTTTTTTGGGCACCTATTCACCGAACAATTAGAAGAATGTTCGGCAGCACACAACCAAACGGGTGGAAGGATGTTTGGCAGTGCACAACCAAATGGATAGAAGGATTTTCAGTTGGCAACCACCGAACACCATTTTTCAAATTTCCTAGAGGTGTTTGGTAGTTTGTGGCCAAACAGACAACACTTTGTTCGTAGAACATGTTGCGATTTCAATTTTTGAAAATAGAACTCCTGGTCGTAGGGTTCACAGGACAATTTCGTGCCTGGTGGGATCATTATCTCACCAATAACATCTGAGGAAAGAGTCGGTGGTACATTTCATTGCTCCATCCTCTTATCCTGTCATTACGTTTGGTCCGTTTGCTTCACCAAATGCTATTTTGATATCTTTATCACATGCAATTGGTAATTTCCCAAACCATTTAGCTTATGCTCTTATGTTTAATGTCCCCTTTTAAAATGTTTTTATTGTGACAATTAAATATCTGCTGTTGTTTTGTGTATGATTCTATCTTTCCTTTTAAGGTGTGCTTGGCAGGAGGGGTATGACTCCATATATTTGATGTATGCAATCGATATGCAAGATTCCACAATCTAATATCTAAAATCGATATTAGATGTATGTTTACTAGTCAGGGTAGCCCATGGACATGGGGTCGTTGTTCATCATTATATTTGTTTTGATTGTTGATAAATTTATCAATAGGGACTGTATTTATGCCCCCAATGTGGTCCTTGGGTTATCATCAATGCCGTTGGGGTTACGACACTGACAAGAAAGTTCAGGAGGTACGTACTTGGTAATTATCTCAAATTAAAGTTATATTCTCTTTCACTCTCTCTTACTTAAGCTTTTGGTCATATGCATGTTTATGCATCTGTTGTTTCTGCTGACATATACACAAATATGCTGACAAGACCCTCCCCGAATTCCACCCTGGAACTCGGAGTGATCCTGCCGGAATCCAATATCAAGGAAAATTCTACCGAAAATTCGGCAGAACCTCCCCTGAAATTGGACTAACCCTTTTCTCCACGAAACCTGCAAATGCACTTCTAAGTTCCACAGCTCCTCTACCACAACCAAAAGGGTCTCCGACCCAATTTCCAAAATCCATTTCTTAAGCTTTCATTAGGTTATTAGAGCCACGCTACAAATTTACTAAGAAAATGAAATATACAAGGGTAACTAGTCCCTACGATTTCACAACTTCCCAAGAGTGCCTCGACGTCTTTGGCTCGACCGTTCCACCGCTACAACCTGGGGAAAAAATTAAGATCACAACAATGGTAAAACTAATGAGTTAACTCAGTGAGTGGACATAAATCCAAATAAATATTAATAAACCTTTACTTTCATGTTTCTTAGAATCTCACAAACTTTCTTTGAAATCCCCCAGTTTTAAAATCACTTTCATAAAACCCACTGAAAACTCTGTTTTAAAAGGCTGCATCTGAAATCCGTTTTTGAAAATTCTGATAAATTGATAAAACTGATCAAACTTCCAAAATATTAAATAAAAACTGAAATTTTGTATCGACCAAGAACTATTTTGTAAACTGCTTTGCTAAGGAAATCTCTCACCCAACAGTTACCCACCGAACCTGCCGTACATACGCAGGGCCTACGACCTGCCGTACGCATGCAGGGCCAATATCCTGCCGTACATATGCAGAGCCAGGGTCTGTCATACACATGCAGGGCCAATATCCTGCCGTACGTGCGCAGGGCCTACAACCTGCCGTACGCATGCAGGGCCAATATCCTGCCGTACATGTGCAGAGCCAGGGTCTGTCATACACATGCAGGGCCAATATCCTGCCGTACGTGCACGCAGGGCCGCCCCCAAAGGGCAAAGCATCCCGACACACGGCCCAAAGCCTATGTGTGTGCCGTGATGGGTCCCAAAGACCTATATAATCTGATAACCTGAAGGGCACTGCGGAGGGTGGTTTGAAAACATTTTTCCATAAATCTCTTTTCGCCCATAAAACACATAACCTTTCCAAAACTGGGAAATCATTAAACCAACGACTATAAAATCCTTTTTAGTAACCAAACCCTTAGTACAAAACCCATTGAAATCCAGTATTTTCTCAAACTCAAACATGGAAACATTTTAAATTCCTTTTTGTCTCGCCAAGCAAGAAATCCAAAGTAACTAACTCAATATTCAGAATTCAATCAACATTTATTTAACAATCTGGAAGCCAAATTCACGAACCAAATACATTTCTAAATTAAATAAATCACGGCTCAAATAACTCAAAATATAACTACGAATTAAATCATAAAATTCATAAAGATTCATAAACAAGGTTAGGAAACAGAGTCCACTCACAGAGATAGCCTAGCCTTGGTCTCCAAATGGATCGTCGCGATCGTCCTTGGACTCGGGAGTGTCGCCTAACACGATAACGGTAAGGCGTTAGAATAATATTCAATTAAATAACTACAAACTGAAATTTTAGACTTTTCGCTCCATAATCCTAATTTCAAGCTATAAACCAACTTAATTTCCTTCTCGACTTAAAACCCATGCCACTAGCTTATTTTTATCCGATAATTTTCCCCAATAACCTCTATTACTACAGAACTCGACCGAGCGTCGTCCGGAGGTCGTTTCGACAATCCAACACATGTCCAATTCCATTTCAAATTCGCTATTCCTCCAATTTCTTCAAACTAACTATTCTAAACACCAATTAACGGTTCCTAAGGGTGAAAATTTCTAACAATTGCAATTAAATCTCTACGAACACTTTAAATTTCTGAAATTTCCGAAATGGCATAAGTCTCAATTTCCAACTTTCAATTTCCGTGAAATTTCTCAAACTAGACTTCAATTGAAGGTTCATAAAGATGAAATTTACCCAAAATGCCCCATAACTTGATTTAATTTCAAAGACCCAAGCTAAACCCGAAATGGGCATAACCCCAATTTCCCCAACTTTCCAATTTCTCAAAATTCCTTAAAATTCCTCCATCTAATCTTCAATTTATCGTTCCTAGGAGTGATTATGGCCTAAAAATACATGAAACAAGCTCCAATTTCCGACATCTCAAGAGAATCCGAAATGTGTTTCAAATTCCTAAATTCTAACTTCTCAAATACTCAAAATTAAACCACCAAATTCAAGGAGAAAGAAAGCCCACAAGGAGAGGAGAAAAACCCACCTAAAATTGAGGTAATCGGTGCCGGAATCTGGCCGGAATTTAAGGAACAAAGGCAGCGGGCTGGGTGCTTTTCCGGCGTCGTTTCGCGTCGGGGGACAGTTGGCTGCCGTGGGGGAGCATTGAGGTGGCTGGCCGGCGGAGTGATTCTCGCCGCCTGGGGTCGCCGGAAATGGCTGGAGCTGGAAGCTCCAGTCGCGCACACAGGGAGAGTAGGAGAGAGAAGAGAGAGAGAGAGGGCTGGGCCGCAGGTAGGATGGGCTGGGCTGGCCGGAGAAATAGCTGGGGAGGCTCGTCGGCGGCGGGAGGTGTCGCCTGAGGGGCTGGGTCGGCCGGAGAGGGCTGGGTGGTCGCGTAGGGGAGAGGGGCTGGGCTGTTCTCGCGTGGGAAGAGGAGAGGAGAGAGAAATAAAAAGGAGAGGGGGAAATTTCCAGAATTTTCTGGAAATTTAAACCCATTTCAACATAATTACAAGTTTGCCCCTCACTTTGAACCTCTGTATTTCACAAACCGTAGCTCCAAACGACGTATGCTACGTGTCTATGAATTCGTGGCGTCGAGCCCTACGTAATCATGTCCAAGTCAACTCTAAACTCCAAGCAATTTAAAAAGTCAACTTTGAGCTCTTTTATCACGTTCATAACTTTTTAATCGTAACTCTAAATCACCCATGCCGCGTGTCAATGAACTCGTGAGCTTGAGACCTTCCTAACGGACCCAAGGTCAAAGCTAAAATCTTACTAGAACCAAAAGTCAACATTGGGCCCTATTGACATTTACTTAGGAAGGTGCGGGTCGTTACATATGCATAAGCTTTTCAGTCAAATAATACTACTTGGAAGTTGGAACTATGATTTCAGCTTTTTACATTGAAGTTATGTATACTCCTTGTCACTATGTAGGAAGTGCAAATTTCAAAGCGATATTTTATGATCTATTTTCATGATCATTGACCAACTTACATTTGCAGATTACAAAAACATTTCTAGAGAAGGGCATACCGTGTGATGTCGTATGGATGGATATAGATTACATGGATGGTTTTCGTTGTTTCACTTTTGACAAGGTATCTTTTCCCCTACATTTTCTTAATGGGACAATTCATTGGTTATGGTTTACCATCTTCAGTTCTTCGATGACATCATTTTCTTTCTTTGGGGGGTGAATAGAAGTTTGAGAATGTTGTATATGATATTGAGGAGTTTTATGCATGTTTTGGTTGGAAGTTAATAAATGAAAAAGTTCAATAGAGATCTTTCTCTCATTCAAAACCGTGCATGAGACTTTCATCCTGCACGGCTTTTTTTCTGGGTCACGGTTAGATTGTGGGTGACATTGTAGGCTTTGGTTTCTCACAAATTCAAAGATTGTCCTTTCTTCTTGCTGAATGTGGAATGAGAAGTAGCTGTTTCTTATGTCTTTCGAGTATTTTGGCATGGTCTAGGATGTTTAGCTGTATTTGATTGGTGTTTGATGGTTGTATTGCAGGTTCACAGTGGCTGCTTTGTTATTGATCCCTCATTGGACTGCTGGTTCACTGTATTTGTGTTGCTTTTCTACTTTTCGTATAAAACTGTTCTGTTTCTATAAACACAATGGATATTGTGTGTCATTCTTACAAAAACTTTCTTTACGATGATATCTTTCAGGAGAGCTTTTCAGATCCAAAATCCTTGGTGAAGGGTCTACACCAAAATGGTTTCAAAGCAATCTGGATGCTTGACCCAGGGATAAAACAGGAAGATGGTTATTTTGTCTATGATAATGGTTCTAAAACTGATGTCTGGATTTTGAAAGAAGATGGAAGGCCTTTTGTTCGTATATTTCTCTTATATACTGGTAGTTCAAAATAAATCTAATATTTTACTATGCTAAATTTTTCTTTCCATTTCCAGGGGAGGTGTGGCCTGGGCCTTGTGTTTTCCCAGACTTTACACAGGCAAAAGTTCGATCTTGGTGGTCCAATTTAGTCAAAGATTTCATTTCTAATGGTGTTGACGGTATATAAGAATGAATATTTACAGGAGATATGATCAACCCTTCTGCCTCTAGACTTTTTGTTTTACGTTATTTTTCCTTTTCTCCTCACACACATCCCTGTTCCCAATAATTTTTGTATTTTTTTATTCATTATGATAGCATGAATTTTCAAATCTTTCATGTAAATCTCAAAATTTCGAAGGATGAATTAATTTTGAAGTTGTTACTCAAAATAATGAAAATGATTAATTATCAACTAGATTCTCTAATTATCTTTATCCAAATCTGTTATACTTACTTTTTAGTTTGTTTTCAGGGACTTAGTGGTCAGCCAATGTCAGGGCCTGATATTGGTGCCTTTGCTGGAAATGCAGGCCCCCAACTCTTTGGAAGGTGGATGGGTATAGGTTCTCTATTTCCCTTCTGTCGTGGGCACTCTGAAACAGACACCGTTGACCATGAGCCGTGGTCTTTTGGGGAGGAGGTTTGTCCTGCTTTAGCATTATGAATAAATATTGTGTTTGTTTCCTGAATTATCATTTTTATTAAATAATGAGAGAGACAGAGAGATAGAGAGACAGAGACAGACAGAGACACAATATTTTCTTAAATAACGTACAAAGAGATGGTGTCAAGAGGGAGAGAATCAGAAACACATGCAAATAAGGAGAAGATGTGGGAAGAAAGAAAGGGCTCACTTAGTTTGCTTCTTGTTGCAGATTTGGGGTGGGTAATAGGGAAAGATAGAGGTTTTGGGTGCTGGAGAACCTCAATGAATGAGAAATAGGGGAGCTCACAGTTTTGTTGTCCAGCCTAGGACTTTTTATGCTTGTTCCACATAAACTAGATAAGAGGATTTAGAGTTTGGAGTCTTTGGGGACGTTCTCTTGTAAGTCTTTTTAAAAGCATCTCTTGGTAAAAAACTGGAGCTAGTGGAAAGCTGAGGAAAAGGAATATAATTGGGAGTGTGTGCTGGTTTGTGTGAGGCAGCCAGGCAAGTTGTACAGCAACCATCGAGAGTGATTCACAGGCCATTATTGCAGCTGTTAGAGAATGCACCTGTATCATTTCCAAAGTAATAAAGCTCTGTTTGTGTGCCAGAATACAAGGGAAGTGGTGAAGATAGCAGAATTAGGAACCCTTTATGTAAAGGATTATCCAGATGTTCTTTATCCAAGGTCCCATGGATGATGGCGGCAGACTGGCCGTAAGCACCAACTAACAGTAGACAATGGTTTTCAGATGAACCAATGAAGGAGGGAAGGTGAAGATGCACGAACTTGTGAATAGAATCATTCACCTTGGACACGTGGCAATAAGGGCAGCAGAAAGGGGGAGATGAAGAGGCATGAAGTTAATGATGAATCCTTGAGAACTGAATGGCTGTCATTTGGGGAAGAGTGAGGCTATAACTGATAATGATAAATCAAAGGATTGTGGCAGAGCTTACCCTTTAATGGATATAATGGATTTGATAGGATATTGTTATTAGAGATGTAGTAGAAAGTATTAGCATTGGATAGGTCTAGGTAGGGGTGCACAAATATACTGAAAATCCGCTTACCGATCCGATCCGATCCGCAATTTGTGGATATTGTACCGATCTAATCCGATCCGCAATTTGTGGATCGAATATGGATATAAATATTGAAAACCACGGATATATCCAATCCGATCCGCAAATTATATATATTAAATTTTTATATAGTTTATATATGTTTGTATATATTTAATTTTTATTATAGAGTAAATCAAAGCCCCTATTATAGTTTATAATATCATATAGTTCATAAACTATCTATGTTACTATATAATTTAAGTTTAGGGTATTTTAAATTAGTTTAACAATAAAATCTATTATAAAAATTATACATATATATAGTATATAGTTTATGACTACTAGAAAGTAAGAATTTGTTATATTTGAGGC